>JASEVX010000004.1:93271815-93416205 GCA_031761405.1 Serripes groenlandicus
AGTCATTATATCAGCGAAAGTAGTGTTGTATGGGAATATTTGCCTTCGTCAGAGGAACACGGAATACTTTTTTTTTTCAATACCCCAATGTGTTACATTTACCTCGGGAAAACGACAAGGCCCCAACCGATTCTCGTTTAATACGTAACTGATTATCATTAATAGTCATTAACGGTACGTACTTTCAATAACAACGTCAAACAGAATCGCATGCAACACACTGGGTCCCTTATTGAAACTGATGTTGTACGAGCCATCAGACTCGCAATCTATCCTGGACCTGTCACATATATAGTGGTATGGCCTTCCTTTGACGTATGTAAGAATACATACCATTCGCGAGATGATGGTTTCAAATGCTCATTCTGAAATAATGTAAGTGATGTTATTTATTTATTCGTAAAAGATAACTGTAAGACATGTATATATACAATATATATTAATATCATTGACTTAGAAATATATCCCTCTAACTTTGAGAGATACATGGGTCATTCTCAAAATATGTAGCAATTTGCAAAAATAAAAAAACAAAATTAATATATGATATTTTATGATTTTTTTTTATCCAATTGATTAAACTAGAAAAGACAAAATAAGAGTTAAAATATGACATCTCAACTCCATCTAATTTTGATGTTGTAGGGATAAATGATAACGAGGTCAAAGTCACCTGTCCATGGTGTTACCATTAACAACTTGAGACAAAGGCAGCTTTATTTGGGTTTTTTCTGCATTTCTACTATTAGAACCATCCAGCTACTATATTTTGTTATACTTAATAAATAAGGCAAGTTTTATTTGCATCCTTTCTAAAATTAAACTAATACAAAGTAATGGAGATTGGTAACATCATGGACGGTAAAGTAACAGCAAGGACATCGTCCTTGAATCTTAGCTTTATATAATAAATTGATGCGTATACAACTTATTAATGAACCAAAAAAGCTATTGTGATCCTTACTGGGTTTGTAAGTTTACTACACCACCAAGGCTTTTAGCACGTGATCAAGTTGTCAAGGCTAAATAAATGGCCGGGTCAATAAATGTGGAATAAATACATTATTTGGAGAATATAAGGAATAATACTTAATGTAAAATGTGTATAAAGGTATAATGGACATAATATAATGGCGAGTGGGAAGAAAAATAGAAGAAATAAAAGGAAAAAGAGCAGTGAAAGTGACGAGTCGAGTCTCATAAATAAGAACAAAGAACGAAAAAAAGCGGGAAATTGTAGTGAAGCAACAATAGACTTAGTGAACGAAAGAGTAGATAGAACTATTGATAACAGCAGTGGGTCATTCTTAACCCTTTTGAATGGAGGAGTAACAACACCAACCGGAAATATTACAGCAGGGGGTGAGTTAAATAAAATGTCAGCATTTCACCAAACGGGAGCGGCGACATCCAATATGGCCGCCAATATGGCCGTCGGCACACAACATGGATTACAGAATCCAAGCATGCCCAACTTAACTAGTACACCGTTGCCTAATGGGCAGAATAATTCTCAGAATGCATCGATTTATCCAAATGGATCGCCCAATATGGGACAAACATTTACATACTACGGTCTGCAGCCGCAACCATATGGAAACATTATGCAAAATGCTGGACAACCATATAATGTACTCACGAATAATAACGGTTATAACGGTAATAGTGTGCAAACACCAGGCCACGGGACTGCCTCAAACGTGAGCGGTAATAAAGAAATAATGGACTTTATCACGACCAAATTTAATGAAATACATAAAAGACTAGATAAATTGGAAATACTAGAGCAGAAAGTCAATGATATGGACTCTAAATTGGTAAAGATGAACACAGAAATAGACAAACGAGTAACGAAAAATACAGAAAAGATTGAGCAAGTGCATTCGATAGGAAAAACTGCATGTTCTGGGGTGGAGAAGGCCCGGGAAGAGATCCAAGAATTGCATAAACAAAGCCGAAATCTAAGGGACACAATAAGCGATATTCAGTCAAAAGCTCTTAAGAATAATTTGTTTGTGGTAGGGATACCTGAATCGGAAAATGAAACGCCAGAGGATACGGAGAGAGTATTTCGAGGTTTTCTAGAAGAAAAGCTTAAACTAGCACAAGAGGCAGTATCAAGTATGAAGTTCGATCAAATACACAGAACGGGATCGAGTGAAAAAAGCCCAAGAAGTATTTTCGTTACATTCGGTGAGCTGAAATCGAAAGAAAAGGTGACAGCTCAAAGAAGCTTTCTGCGTGATACCAAAATATATTTAAATGAGCATTACACGAAAGAAGTAATTGAACAACGTAAACTATGTTTAAAAGTGATGAAAACGGCAAGAGCCGAGAATCAAAATGCGTACATCAGATACAACAGGCTATATGTGAATGGAAAGCTGTACGTCAACGGTAAATACGGCGATACAAGATAGGAAAGAGAAGAGGGGTGTTTGAGTATTGTTTCTTGGAATTGTAACGGATTAACGTCAGAAAAAATAGAAAATGAAGATTTTATAAAAAATATTTGTCAAGGGCAAATAGCGTTTATCTATGAAAGTTGGGCTAGAAAAGATAGTTATTTGGAGATACCGGGTTATGTGTGTCACAATTTCTATAGAAAGTATCAGCATAGAAATGCAAAAAGACCTAGCGGGGGAATAGTGCTTTATATAAGTAAGTTAATAAGTGAAGGCATACAAATAGTGCGGACACATTTTGACACAATTATATGGATTAAAATTGACAAATCCGTTTTTCGATTGGAAGAGGATATTTACGTATGCGCTGCATATGTCCTGTGTGAAGACTCCCCTGTGTATGAGGTAATCGGCTGTAATTTATTTGAAATTCTTGATAATGACATAACACACTATAAACAATGCGGAACCGTAATATTAACGGGGGATTTGAACAGTAGGATAGGTTTAAAACCCGATTATATCGTGAATGATTCCAATAATGAGTACTGTGATAATTATGACTATGTTCCCGACATACCTCTTACAAGGGCCTCCGAGGATCATCATTATAACAGCCAAGGTGTACAGTTACTTGACCTTTGTAAGGTAAATGAGCTGAGAATTTGTAACGGTCGAATCGGTGACACGGGAAAGTTTACTTTTTGCGGGCATAACGGCTGTAGCCTTATAGACTATCTTATAACAAATCAAAGAGACTTTTCATGCCTAGCATTCTTTGAATCACCTGTATTTAATGAATTCTCTGACCATGCCCCGTTACATTTTGGGTTAAAAATCAATAAATACGTATCAATAAACAACAGACAAGGCAATCTGGAAAGAAGCGTGAAATGGAATAGTGAAAAGAGAGATGCATTTAGAAGCAGCATAATAGTACGTCTACCCCAATTTAACAATATTATCATGGATTGTGATAAATTAGATCAAGATTCTGTTACGAAATGTGTTGAGAGTTTTTCAGGCTTGATAAATGCAGCAGCAAAACCTTTGTTTGAGACGAAACGTCATGTGAACATAGGAAAGAGGTGTTCTAGCAATAGAAAATCTGAATGGTTTGACGAAACGTGTAGTTTAAAAAAGCGCGAATATAAGGACGCAATAAAAATATTCAATGCGGACAGAAGTGATGAAAATAGACACATATATCTTACAGCAAAAAAGCAATATAGGCATACTATTAGAAAGAAGAAAGGTCAATATAGATTTCAAAAGGTGAAAGAACTAGAGCGTTGTAAAGGTAAAAATCCAAAGGAATTTTGGAAGATGTTTGCCAAAAAAAGTGTGAAAAAGGGAGATAATATTAAGTTAGAAAACTTCCATACACATTTCAAAAACTTATCGAATGATATTAATATAACAGTTAATGCCGAAGCGGAGGAGTGGTGCGAAAATAATGCTACAACTGAACCTATATATGCAGAATTAGACTCACCAATAACACTAGAGGAGGTTAAGGGGGGGATTAAAAATCTGAAGAAAAACAAGGCATGTGCATATGACACTTTACTAAACGAGTATTTTATAGAAAGTAGCGACATACTATCAAGTCATATAACTGATTTATTTAACACTGTATTTGAGAGTGGCTTCTTTCCAGAAGAATGGTCAAATGGTATCATAGTACCGGTGTACAAAAAAGGTGACGAAAATGACGTTAATAATTATCGTGGTATAACCCTAGTTAGTTGTTTCGGGAAATTATTTACATCTGTTTTGAATTTACGAATGACAAAGTGGTGTGACAAATATGACATTATATCCGACTCACAGTTCGGTTTTAGAAAGAATTATTCTACCACAGATGCTATATTTTGCCTAAACAATTTGATAGAACACTATTTAAACAATGGGAAAAGGTTATATGTAGCATTTGTTGACATGAAAAAGGCATTCGATTCAGTATACAATAACGCACTATGGTACAAGTTATATAAGAAGGGAATATCTGGTAAAATACTTAGAATATTAAGATCGATGTATGAACATGTGAAATGTAGGGTCAAACATTGTAGTAATTACTCTGAAATCATAGACATCTCAGTTGGATTAAAACAGGGTGAAGTATGCTCATCATTGTTATATTCGCTATTTATTGAAGATCTAGAGCTATTCTTAACTACCGATATAAATAGCGGGATAACGCTTTTTCAAATAACCGTCATTCTATTAGCATATGCAGACGACATGTGTATAATAAGCGATACTGTGCCCGACCTACAAACTAGTCTACATAAACTTAAACAATATTGTGATATGTGGGGTCTTCAAGTAAATGTAGACAAAACAAAAATAATGGTGTTCAGAAAAAGAGGTAAAATAACGGATAAGGAAAAGTTATATTACGATAAAGCAGAGATTGAAGTAGTGAACAGTTTCAATTACCTAGGCACTGTGATATATTACACGGGGTCGTTCACTTCGCATCGTAATACAGTTATCGGGAAAGGTGTTAAAGCCATGAACGCTTTATTATCTCACACACAGAAATACGACTTAACAATAAAAACGTATCTTCAATTATTTGATTCCTTTGTCGGATCAATATTGAACTACTCCTGTGAAATTTGGTGCAGTACCAACAACTTAGAGTTTGAGCGTTTACACTTGAAATACTGTAAAAGACTACTACGTGTGAAACCTCGAACAAGCAATGCTAGTATATATGGAGAAACTGGACGATATCCTCTATACATCAACCAGTTAATACGTGTTATTAAATATTGGTTTAAAGTTGTCAATTCTAATAATTGTATAATTCAAGAATCATATAAGTGCTCTTTGATAGACTGTATTAATGGAAAACAAAACTGGGCCAATAGAGTTAGAAATATTTTATGCAAAAATGGCTATGGTTATATATGGCAAAATCCACATTATGCAGACAAATCATGCGTTCTAAATGGTTTGAAACAAAGATTAAATGACTGTTTTGTACAAAGTTGGAGAGGCGATATGTTAAGTAATGGTAGCCTCCTTATTTATAAGCATGTAAAAACTGACTTTAAATATGAAGCATACTTAGATATGATAAGCAATAGCCAGTATAGACATTTGCTGACCCAGATGCGTGTCTCAGCACATAGACTAAGGATTGAAACTGGCAGATACGGAAGAAACAGAATTGAGCAATCAAACAGAATTTGTGTGTATTGTAATGCCAATGTAATCGATGATGAATTTCACTTTGTTTTAATATGTGATATGCACCTTCATAACAGGAAAAAATATATCAACAAGAAATATTGGAAAAACCCAAGTGTATATAAATTGTTAAGCTTATTAAATTCTGCAAGGAAAACTGAAATAATAAATGTATGTATGTATATTCATAAATGTTATGAAGAAAGAAATGAACAACTTTATAATAATGCTTGACCGAATCAAACATTTCTCTACATAATTTGATTTGATTTTGTATTGTTTATTGTTCTTTTTTGTTCTGTTTTTATTTTTGTTTTTGTTTTTTTGTTTTTTTCTTGTATTTTCATCTGTAAATTTATTGTATTTGGTTTGAAACATTGTATGTATGTTTATAATCAATAAAATATATTCTATTCTATTCTATTCTATTCTTAATAATATGGAAATTAAATTATAGTACAAATATAAGTTACCTCTTTTAGTATGATATTTCTATGCATTGTCCATGGTGTTACCATAAAAAATAACATTATAAGAATAGTAATATAGTATAAAACAATTAATCACATTTTGTGTTTTTACAAGCATTATGGGAAAACTAATTACTCTGTTATTATATAAACAAAATGACAGAAAACACTTTTACTCAATATGCGCATTTAGGTTGATTGTCTATACTGTAAGTAGTTAATGTCCCTGGTGTTACCACAATAAAATAAAGTGTAGGTTAATCTTATATAAATTTTAAATTAACCTTTAGAGTGTAAGTATTACATTGAAAATATCAGAGTAATAATGATTTAACATGTTAATCTTGATGGCTTACACCACTATATCATTACAAACATTTAGGGTGCTGATATATCCCTGTTGTTACTGTTCATTGTCCCTTGTGTTACTACGATGTATGAATCTTAAAATTTAAATAAACCTTATATAAAAATCAATGTATTCCCTTTCCATGTCAGTGTTACATAATACTAGTACCCTGTTCATTATATAAATCAGATGGCATATACCATTATCTAGATACAAACAGTCAATTGGCTTAAATGTCCATGCTGTAACTTTTTTTATGTCCCTCATGTTACTTTGTTTTAAGATAACAGCATGGACGTTAACAGCAGGGATGATTGCACACACTTTTGGGTTTTGTGTAGAAATGGGCTCTTCCTTCAACCTAAATATTACATGGTATTGTATATGGTCTGTTAATTGTAGGAATAGTCAAATGTTGTTTTGAAACCTAACATGTTTTCTGTAAAAATAAATGGTAACATCATGGACAAATATAAAAGGTACTGCACTAGGTGTACTTAACTCATAAATGTTAAAATTCTTCAGCTTGAATTGTATCTGTTGCACATGACACAATTGAAGAAATAGGATGAATAACTAGTAGGGAGTACCTCCAAATTGTTCTACAATCCTAAGGGAGCTGTTATTATTTTATTTTGGGGGGGGGGGGGGGGGGTCTTGTTAAAATATGTTTTAACTTCAATAAACATATTTACTAATATATTTATTAGTAAGCAAAGGTATATTTTACATAACCTTGCATTAATTATTATGTTTTTTAAATTAAAAAGGAAATTATACTAGGTAAATAGACCCTGGACAGTAATTGCTACATTTTCTGAGAATGACCCACATATATCTATCTGGTGTAGAATATCCTCGGTACCGAGGTTATTCATAATGTTATGAGAAATGTGTAGAGAGATATATGTTTAACTTTGCGAGATATCTATCAACTTTTGAGGGATATCGTAAAAGCTTAGATGGATTTATTCATAACTTAGAAATAGGTCTTTATAACTGGAAGAGATATCTTTGTAACTGAGACATATATATTTAAACTTTTGAGGGGTATATCTCTAGAACTATGAGAGTTATTTATCTTACTCTAAGAGATATATTTCTCTGATGATAAATGTACAATAAAGATATTCTCTTAAAGCGTTTGTGTAGTATTGTATTTGTTGCCTTTAATGCAGATGTGCATGATGATCTCGGGCTACATGGTTAATTTAATATCTTTGAAAACATTGTAGCTAAAGGAGGAATTGCTATTTCTACAATGTTTTTAAAACTCGTCTGCTAGGTGCGTCAAAATGTGTCTGCACGTATGAAAAGGTTAGTTTTGGGGATCTTACAATGCCCTATCGGATTACAAGTTACATTACTCTACCTTATCTATCAAGTAAACCCCGCCTTCGGGGAGAGTGATATTAATAATATCATACTCTTCTACAACTGATGTCGGAACCGTAAGATTCAGAAACACGTTTTCCTCGAGTCTACCTTTATTAACCAAATGTTGCACCGGTGTGTCTACAATTTAAAACAAACATGAACATAACTTTAAACAGTAAGTTATTAATGAATATAGCTCATCCTGACCTGTAATATGTATCTACACAGAGGACCTGAAAAAATAAGGGAAAATAATAGATTGGTCTTATATACTATTTAGACTATATTTATTAATATATATATATATTATATATGAATAAATTGGCCACAAAGTTTTCAACTTTATTCAATAGGTATATTATCGTATATAGAGATATTCCTTGCTAAGATAATTTTAAAGTCGTCTGCGGTAGATGGATTGTCTGCGGGCAAAGGAACAGATGTTCGTAGAAAAGGAAAGAAATTGTGTACCTTTATATTGCGTTGACTTGACACTAAACCACACAACTGGTGTACACATGGCAATTACTATCATGACACCAAATAACAGTAGTTTCCATCTTTTTGTTCTATTCCGCTGTTAGAAAAAAATTAAAACATTCTGTGTTAATCTTAATAATTCAAACCAATAAACTTCGCTCTAGGATATGAGGTAAAGGTAGTAAAACCACGTAAGATATATCTTAGACGGTGGGATCCTTTTGCAAAGAATTCCTGGGAAATGAGGATAGACCAACAAAAAACACAGCGCACATTCGTCGACGTTTGGGTCAAGCTGGGACCACAATCAGTTTTTAATTGGTACGAACAAAATAACATTTTCTTAGCTCAAACAAAACACATCAGCGATTGATCAATACACTTATGAAAAACATGTGAAAAAATGAAACAAACATACCAGTGGTGATGCTGACTTTTAAATTGTTTGTACTGGTGTCAAAATTGCAAATACTTACACTACAGTAGCTGTAGGTTACAGACATGTTTGATTGTTTTACTTTGTTACTAAGTGAAATAATATAGCTGCAAATTTATATTTAAAAGTCAAACACAGATCAAATCTCAAAAGCCTATGGGATATACATCACCTGAAAGATAATCTTTGACAAGATTTATGCCCAAATGTACTTTCCAAACACTCTTCTCTTTGTTGCGAAACGCCATATCGATTATTTGGGACAGGCAAATATCTCTCTTTTAAGTGCTTTCCGCCCGACAAAATATTTGGGTCAAACAACCTTATATTCGTTCAAACCAACTCCAGTCACTGCGGTTTTAGGATTTAGCGAATGAGCTAGTTCAATACTACGGTAGTAAAGCTAACGAATCACTATATATTTTGAGACTTATCAACTTCTTTCATACAGTCGCGACCAGCGTGAAGTACGTTACGCTAGAAAAATGACCATCAGCATCATTGGCTGCCAAGCTTCATAATGTGTGTGTTTACATTACACATACTTGAACATCGAATGACAGGCTCGATCCAGAACACAGGGGCTGAGAAATCTCAAAAGGCAAACTAGTTGCCATAGAAACAGACAAAACGCCAATATTTAAATGTTATAAGTAACGGATTCAAACCAGGTTGTCAATATGCATGATCTTCATGCAGGGAGCACGGCTTTAACAGCTCAAGACTATGCGCAAAGTGCAAAGGTGTAAGTTGTCAAAACACATTAAGACATAGATCATAAGGATGAGTAACTCAGTTGACGTCTATTCATCAATTCCAAATCTGCTTACATAATTAAAATTACAACATTTATTGATAACTAGAGTGTCGAAGGAGCGCATTTATGTGTCGCCTTCAGGAAATGAAGTGCACTTTACAGGTCACATGCTATCTAACTACCACATTTGAAGCTGATACATTTGAAAATAATTTAACGAAAATGGCTATTAGAAACAATTGACTAAAGAAAATGACCTCGAAAATAGGCATGCCAGAGTTACGCACTTCTTTATTCTTATCACGATGTATCAGTGTTGCAATTTTCCAGAGACTCATTTGATATGTTTGCAAGTATACTTGCGGTGTTAGCAAAGCAAATCAAAATAGTGGTAGGTTGAGTAATTTCAATCTTAAAACCTACTAACATGTAATACCATAAAGCACAACTTATAATCAAATAAATATTGAAATTGCATGGAATAATAAAGCTACAATGATGTTTTATATCATTCTAAAAAGCAACTTTAATTCGTATCCATTTAATTGATTTTCGTAAGGTAAGCATTTTTGAGGCGGTATCTCTTTATATCCATGACACTTGAATGAGACTATGTTTTGTTCCTGTGCATATTTGTCCGGGGGAAGTGTGCTAACATATGTAGGACTCTAAACCTATATCATTACAATGGTCGATACGCTCTAATGAAACACCTCACCATGAACCTGTAAATATTTCCAACTATGTGATGTTGTGGTATGATGGTACGCCTCGGGTCCTGAGGTCGTGGGTTCGATCGCCGGACAGGTTTTACCAATGACTTTAAAATTGTGCTTAATCCGACTTAAATCTATTGGATTTTCTTGATATAAATAATTTGATTTATAAAAACACATTTCCAAGCACCTTAAAAATAGCTATGGTATATCTGTTTGTCAGAAAACACTCAAAAGAGTTATTTTCCCTCATATTTTAGTGTTTTCGGCTGCAGATACACCGACGGTTCGTCTGCTTAAGGGCAATGGCTTAAAAACTATCAAGGTACAGTACTCATGACTTACCTTCCCTGTGGCAGGTGTTGAAGGAGTTGGTGGAAGAGTGCTTGTGTACTGAAAGATGTAGAGAATCACATATATCAAATTGTTTGTCTCTTTAGACGTTCCCGAGGTTATGGGTTTTGGGAAAAGTCAAAGGATATAATCCCCTTGGCTTGTTGGAGTATGGCTGGGTAAAAACTTTCCATAATAGTTTCGGTATGTATATCATTTGGCATCATAACACATCTTGATGGGACAATATTTTGTAAGCTATATGCGGTTTGTTTGTTTTAACGCAAGATTTAGGTGCAGCTGTTATGCAATCATTCAAGTATATGTCGTTATACACACACTTTTTGACCGAAAAACAACGTGTGTTTTTTTCAACACGTGTATTTCGTTACCGTTAACCATACATTGCAGAATTAGTTATTTGCAAACATAATCCTAAGCTTTGATAATTTGCGATTGTTAACTTATGTTTCACATTTAGATTTACGTGATATCTATACATTAGCTGCTGCGTCTGTATTAGTCTTATTACCTCCCCTGATATATAGTGCATGATAGGTTTTCCCACCAGGCGCAATCTCGTTAAAACCATACCTAAATTTCGCTCGCTCGTATGAAGCAATAGACGTACAGCGAAGTATTTTGATCTGATGTTAATGCGATTGCGTTATGCGTAGACATCAGCCTACCATAGAACATTACCGCGAATGGTTTTATTAACCCGTCGCATGACTCTGACGAGTTAAAATGGACATTTAACTAGGATTATATAACAATATATTTATGTTTAAACTTTTTTATTTTAAATCAATGTATAACTAAGATTTAACCAGTTATATATTTATCATTCTCACTGTCTTCTTCCTGGATGCATTTCGCCCGAGTATTTGGAACTTTCCATAATTTGAGAAATTTCAAATATTTATGTCTCATTGCAATAGTGTTAGAATTATTTATTCCTTCATTAAATCAAAGGCTTACCACAAGTGTGTCTCGCCATATCGCTCGACAGTACTCAAGACTTACCTCCCCCGTTTCTCGCATATCGTTAGTTACTAATCATGACTTACCAATTCCTGTCCTCTTCTCAACGACGGATCATAGGAACTCTGTAAGATGTACGTATAAAAGTTTTACATTATATCGGAGTTCATATCTTGAGACGCTTTTAAATATTTGAGAGTTTTGAGATATTTTTATTACTCATAACTTATATACATCGATTGATAACCAAGCTTTTACAAATGATATAAATCGCTCACGGCGTCTGCTTCTTAGATTCCTCGCGCCAAATATGATGGCACTCTCAAGAGATCAAGCAAGCTCTCGATGGATTCAAACTTGGGATCACTAGGTCAGTGTAACATTAACATTTGAACATTTTTTTCACGATGAAATTGGCCCTGGTCGTTTCAATGACCGCCACACGCGTAGAATTGTGACACCCGTTGAAAAATTAACAAACAGTTATAGGATCGTGTTGAAAAATGACATCAACAATCATATACATTCAGTTTCATGTTGATTCATTTTAAACTCACCTGAGCTCAAATTGCTCAACAGTTTTAGCTCACCTGGACACAATTCAATTTAATGTGTAATCATTAAAACAATGTTCTTTATGTGTTTATTCCTTCGTACAATAAAAGGAAATGCACCTATGTATGTTAATAATAGCAGAGTAAAATAGGGTATGTTTATATGTACCCAGAAGATTAAACCAGTGCTGCGCATATGCAGAGATCGGCTAGCTCATTCACCGATTGATGAGTGTAATTCAATACTAGATGAGCCGTACTCTAGGAAAACTAACGTTAAATTAATTATCGCACGTGTGGAGAAGACCTGTGTTTCAATGCTAAATGATCTAAATGGGAACTGCCTTACAGAAGTTTCTTGAATCCATCTATGCCACACAGTACAAAACCAGATAGATCCGGTAGCTGATCTGGATTTATACTAGTCGCAAATGTCATAAGGCTGGTTTTCACAGCGCGCCATTCAATTGTACTATATTTTCACTTACAGCTGGAGGCGTAACCGCACTATAGTACCGGACATTTCAGCAATGACTCGACGAGGACTGATTTAAACAAGATCTATATATAAATAAAATATTATCTATCTAAAGATATGCAGATTATAGTCTATCTAAAGATATGCAGATTATAGTCTATCTACATTTGAATACATTATAGAGTTAGTTGATTTGACATAATTCCATTGAATAGATTTTAACAGACGGAGTGCTGTAGGAGAATTTATTGCGCGAAACAATTATAAAATATGTGTTATATCTACATAAATTACCTACCCTCATTGCTTGGTGATTATCATCCATTTGATTAGATATCTGTAATCTCCCTGAAATTGTAAAATAAATTTAAGAATGAATCCGTTATGATATCTGGAGATGAAAGTTGAGTACAATTTATAAGTCGCTGGTAGACTATATTTGTATTCTCTTTTCAGATTTCACATGGGAGTTGTTATTAGGATGAACTTAATGTAAATGCCTCGAAAAATTACGGTTGCTATTGTTTAAAACCACTAGTTATGATACATTTGAAAATAAATTTATGTTTCCAATGTTTTAAGTTTGTGTTTGATTTACCTGGTATTTTGTTTTATTTTATTTCATGCTAGTTACGATTATTTCCTCGTCCCGGATAAGACTTTCAGCAGACGTTAATGTTAAAGTATCCTTACAGTATCAGCGCTAAATAACGTATAATGTAAGTTGAGTACAACTTATATTTATATAATACATCGACTATGAAACATTTTAGTACATGTTATAGGTGTTACTCTCAGTGTCTGGTCATATTTAACCATTGCTCGCGCCAAGTGTGTGAATATCCCAACGTTTAATCAACCTCAAAGCGTTCGGAACACAAGACCCGAAGAATGTGAAGTTAACACCTCACACTAGAGTCATTATCTCACACGGGGTTGATCTAGACAAGCTGAATGCACATTTTAGTCTGCCCATGGGATAGAGCTACCACCTAACAGTGTAGGTTCTGATCACATGGCTACATCTGCACATTCTTATCTTATCATTATCTACATAATTCGACAGAAGATTCTCAAAATATATTGTAAGTAATTTGCGAACATCATAGTTTGTATTGGACTATGTGGACAAACAGGCGGATCGGGATATACTATTTCCACAAAAGTTCCAATAAACAAACTAATTTCTTGCAATCCCCGTGAAATACGTGAGAAGAGTGAACAATTGGAAAATGTGATAAGATATGAACGCTGTTATTTTACGCTTTGATAGCAGAACAAAGTGGTCGATATGTATCTGAACGATATAATTCAGGGTCGGTCTTAAAAGCACCGACGGTTATGTTGAAAGATATATGTATTTATCGACGGCAGTGTATACACATATGTTAAGTAGAGAAATGTAATGTTCTGCGTTTGAGAAAATCGAATAAGAGGAGAATTAATTTCGCCCTGTATTAAAGTAATGATCGCTATGTGTCGTTGTTATGAAGTGAATTGCACGAGGAAAGTACTCGCGTTCAGTCTTTCAGGTTTGGACATTCGGACTGTGCTGACGTGTACGATTTATATTTTGTTAAAGTTGAATTGGTGAGTCTAACTTGGTGCTTTTGAAATGGCCTCCGGTGATGATAGAGATTGGACTTGAAAATGAGAGCGTTAACCCCTTTCAGTCCCAATTAAGTGCAGTAGAAGATAAGTATTTTATTTCTAATTGTCTTTATGATATGAATTGGTTTACACATGAATATTTCGATAACGAGTAATGTCAGAAGGCTATTCTGAATATATTGCGAACAATAGGTTAATGGAACATATTGAATTGTGGAAAAGGATTGACACGAATGAATGTATTCTAGATAATATAATGTATGGATACAAGTACGACTGGTGTAAAGGATATTGACTTCTTGACCCACCTATCACTTAATACCCAGAATGCTAGGGAAGACGAAAGTTACCTATGAGCGGGGAGTGCTAGTAGTCCCGGAATGGAAATCGGCTGCTTTATGGCCAATATTCTTTCGATGAAGAGTTTTCGTCATTGCTTCAAGATGTTTTATCATTGCTACTTCAAAAGAATTTCATACAATATATGTTAAAATGGAGAAGGCAATTTTATCTTTATATATTGACCAAAGAGGAAAAGGGAGGCGAAATGATATGTAAGGGACAGTAATACGCTATGAGAATGCAAATGCCAAACACTGGTTACCTCCCCTGCTTGCATAATACGAGCATTATTGATATTTAGATATTACTATGTTTATTCATAAGGAAATTCATAAATCAATTGATATGATATTTCAACGCTATTTGTGTTTTATACATATGTTCTTTCAGAGATAATAGTAAAGAACTGCAAGAAATGGAGTTATCTGTTACAGGCGTGGCCTTTAGAACTGCTGGTGATATGGCGATATGTGGCTATCGTCAAGGCGATTGCATTTCCGATCTATGGACCATAGAAGGATTGCTAATAAGGATTGTAGTTCTGTGGTTTGTTGTCGTTGTATTTAGAATAAAGACTTGTCGTTTTTTACTAGGTGTAATGAACAAAAATAAGTAAAGAGGAGTGCAAATGGTATGGTCCAAGGTAGAAAGTGCAAAATCTTCCACTAGGAGAGAGTTAGAAGCGGTTTATAGAGTTCTGTTGTCTCTAAGTAATAAACTAACAAACCAAAAGGTGAAATGGTTTACAGACAATCAAAGGGTGAAATCCATTACAGTAAAAGGTTCAATGAAAAGAGAATTACAAGATATTGCTTATTTCATTTTTCAGTTTTGTATGGCAAATTCAATAAGTCTTGAAATGGAATGGATTCCGAGGTCTGAGAATTATAAAGCGATGATTGGGGAATTCCCTATGATATTTCCCAAATTATAGAAAACAAGTGCGGGAAATTAGAAGTTGATTGCTTCGCATCTTATTACAATGCACAATTGCTGAAGTTATATTCAAGGTTGTGGAACCCATATTGCAGTGGTAAAAATGCATTTGCAGAATATTGGGGTGATAAGTTCGGGTTATTTGTTTCCCCCTATCAGTGAAATAAATAAGAGTTATTAAGAACTTGAATAGCTATAAATAGATCAAGCTACTGGTGTTTTAGTTAATCTGCCCTTTTTTGGCCTTTTATTTTTCAGAGTTGTTAATTTGTGAGAGAAGTTGTTGACTGCTTTATTTGCTGACTTGAATGTATAATTACGTAAGATGTAAAAATGACAAAGGAATGTTTGGTTTTCAAAATGCTGGCGACCATGAATAGTTATAAGCAAGGGAAATAATCGTTGTTAGTACACGGGATTACGAATAACAATAGGAGTCCCATTTATAGAAGCAGTACCAAGAACAATATATTTACAGCAGTATTGCTGAAGGTACTTGGTGGTATCACCTCAATACTGACGTTCCATGTAGTAAAGTCAACACTGGTTATCTCCCCTGTTTGCAACGTAGGAGAATTAATATTTGGATTCCGGTTTGATTTATCGCTAGAAGAAATGCATTCCTATTGACATTCATAGGGAAATTCTTAAATCAATTAATATATTTCAATGCTATTTACATTGTATCCATATGTTCTTTCATAGATAATAGTAAAGAACTGCAGGAATTGGATTGACTGACACAGGTGTGGCTGCCTTCAAAACTGCTGGTGATAAGTCGATGTGTGGTTATCGTCAAGGCGATTACCTCTCTATTTGTTTTTGTTAGTTTTAGATGAAACATGTGTTATTTTTTAATAGGTGTAAAGAACATAAATAAGTAAAGAGGAGTGAACATGGTATGTCTCATGGTGTATGGTCCGAGGCAGAAAGTGCAAAATCCTCCATTTGGAGAGAGTTAGAAGCGGTTGTGTTTATGTTTTTGAAAAACTTAACTCTCTTTAAGTTATGCTATTCCTATTTATAATAGATATATCATTACAATATGATAGTTAAATGCGAATGAAGCTCAACATTTTTGGTTCGACATTGACAAATGGGCACAGGTTTCCAAAAGCTCTGGTTGTTCCTGGGCTAGTTGGACCATCTGCATATATACATATTTAACCCATTAGTCATGTTATAGTTATACTGATTCAATTTAATTGTATATTTCATAGTAAGTGTGTGTAAAAAAGATGGTGAACGCACACAGGTTCTTGTGCGGGTGTTATATGGCAAACATGTAATTGCCATATGTATAACCATCCAAATATAGTATTAATTAAGAATGCTTTGTACTGCACATATTTACTCGACTGAGTCGACTGTCCATGTGCTTGTCGCAAATATAGAAAATGTATTTTCAATATGAAGTGTTATTTGTTTCATTTTGTCATTAGTAAGTTAATGACATTAATAAGTCCGTGAATGGAAAGGTACATGAGGAATGACCATATATGGAGGTTTTTGTTTAGTCTGTTGTAATGCATGTGGGCGGGAAAAGGAGGCTCGTGCGAAACAGGTTGTGTGTACTGTACAGCGGTTGATGGTCATTCGAGGAGGAAACGTCCAAGTTATGTGTTCTAAAATATTTCAATGCATATTGTGAATTGCGAGTTCAGACATATTCGTTTTGCGCAATTCGCTCGCAGGAAAGCAATGCTAGGAGTTGAGTTATGATCTAAATTACAACAAGAAGAAAGTTGATGAAAAAGCATCCAAGACGCCGCGCATGATTTTGAAGCATGACTTAAAGGAAGGAGATGCAGTTCAGTACATTTAAATAACCTGTGCAAACAGACAGGATGTAAATATTTTGAACAAGAAGGTCAAATGTCCCTTTATTTTAAACAAGAAGGCCTAAATTACTCACCTGGCTACCCTAGCCTATATAAATGTTACCATGAGCAGAAAGGGTCAATATTGACGTAGGGATTAAACGTGTTATATGCTACGATCTATGTGATATTTAGCATGTGAAGTTTAGTCGTGAAATGACAAGTAAAGTCCTGAAACCATTTGATTTACAGTTTGTTTAACATTCACTGCAACTGTAATGTGTCATATAAGCTGAAGTTTCTCAAGGTTTTGTTTACCAATGAATTGTTTGAAATCCTCTAACTAGATCAATTAGATAAAAAAAAAACAGACATAGGTACTTAAATATTAACATATATTAAGGTTTATTGCCTCTAGTTATAAGTTAAATGTGACACGATCTTAGAAAGGAGAGGGGGAAGTATATTCTCCTTCCAGTTTACCAGAAGTATGATAAAAAAAACCGGGAGTATATAAATAAAAACTACGAAGTAATTAACAATAATTAAAGATATTTATGATCAAGATTGAGCATATTGAAAGTTCAAATGTAGAGTCAACATATAGCAAGAATTATTAAGTCTGTTTTGTTTGTTTGTAATGTCAATTAAATCGTTTTGAAAATGCCAGTAGAAAACTGAAAAATAAACAAAAGAATGTCCCCAAGATCAAAGAGCGAAAACCAGTTGGTACGAATCTTTCATCTCGAACGAAACATGAAAAACCGAGTACGAATCCAATGCATTTTAGAAATCGGATGAAACAGCGAAGTATTCATAACGGAAGGAAACAGAGACAACTTAATTACTCTATGGGAACCGATGACACATTGTCATCTTTTAAATATTGAATGACCAAAATCGCCAAGCGATGACATGCTGCATTTACAAATAATAGAATGGGTCACGTTACGGCCCTACCTATTGCATAGTTGGGTTAACGTTGTTTTTACAGTTTCTAGATTTATACTGTAATATGTAGTAATTAAAATAAATCATCGTTGATTTTTTAAAGATTACCCATTTATTTAAAAATCTCAATATTGTAAATAGGCAAAAACATCGCCAGAAACTTTTTTCTGAGCTTTGATGAATCAAGTAAACCAAACTATAAAAAAAAAAGCGTAGCCTAAAAAGTTGGGGAAAGTTATTAAATACCCATTAAATGTGTCTTAAGTGTTGTAATAACGGTAGACGACATACGCATTTTGTATCTTTCAGTTTCTTAAATCAATTTATACAATAACATACTGACGCCGCGTCAATAACTTAATCGATTCAGGGTTGTCTAATACATAAGTTTCGAACATGTATAGTACTTAGCTAATTCATTATAAGCGAATTCAATTATGAATCAAGTTTTTTTAATTAGCTACTTATGGAAATCCGATTTGTTACAATAACGTTTTAACTACATCATAATGTATTTTAAGAGAAACGAATTAAATAATGTCGGAGGGTGAAAGAGACGACACCTAAAACTGATCAGAGCATGGATCTTTCCTCACCTCCACCCTCGTTCAATAATAAACACGACAGGTTAGGGTTCAGTGCCCCGCTCGCAGTTCCCGATTTTAAGTTGCGTTTTTCAACAACCCTTCTATTCCCAGTAGGATTTAGTTATAGTTATTATATATATTGGGAGCCTTAGGTTTTAGAATCTGAGAGTTGTTAATATGTACGGTTTTATTGTGGTTTGTTGTCGATTAACATGTACAATGCAAAACTGCAAATATAAAGGGTTGGACTTCGTTCCCCTAGCCTAAAAGGTATATGATGTTGTTATATGAGTATGTGTTTAACGTAAGTGTATAAATGGTTTATGTTTGTTTGAAAGCGTTTAATAAAAAGATATACAATGGTTAAATAGGCACTTCCTTAAAAAGGTTGCTTTAAAGGTGTATGCGATTTTATAGCGGACTATTTTCTCACACTTTACTCAAATTTAGTGGGTCTTATGAATTTGCTTCATAACGATTTGCTATCACGAGAATAAAATGATTGTTAAACATCCAGAATCATGCATAGATGCCTTTTACAACACAATCCTTCTAACATTTAGAATTAATTTGAAACTCCTGCAGCAGACGACTTTTTCAAACATTGTGTCAAAAAGGGAAAATAGTCATAATGAGCAATTTCTCTTTTTGCTATAACGTTTTCAACTCTATTCAATAAATTAACTTTCGCGAACAGAACTTTTTTTATATGTTTGCCTAAATATGCATTGGGTCAGGAGATTGGAATACTCGGTTTTAAAGCTCCCATATCTGGTTATCAAGTTGGCTAACAGAAATTCACGCTTCTGTCTGTCAAACACGATTATGATCCAGTGGACTGTCTCTTGACCAATTATGTCAAATCATTACATGTCACATAATACAAGACCAAACCAATAAATTTTAAACGTGTTCTGACTGCAGCATTTTATAAAACGCGGCAATGAACCAAGCCTTTGGGTTTTCTTTTTATTTTATGACTACCCTTTTCCCATTGAAGGTTTCTAAAGAATCTTAAATCATTGAAGCGAAGGCGAAACTAAGACGTTTTGTAATATGTTTTCCTTTCATATTGCCGTTGGTTCTATTGCCTTCGACAACATGTTCGACAACACCACTTTTGAAAAATTGTAAAGTGTTGCTTTTTTGTCGTTTTGTCAACATTTTCTACAAAAATGACAACGTTTTCGAGACCCGAAAATCAACATCATAGCGGTTTGGTAGATATCGAGTTGTGTTCCTATCGCTATACTTTTTAACATGGTTCAGACTGTGGCGCAAAAACCAAAGCCTTCTCGCTGATCTCAATTGATCAATGTTTCGAGGCCCAATCGATATGTTTATATAAGTACATTCATTATGTCTTATTGATATATCCTACAACCTATACAGTCATCTATGTTCAGCAGTCAACCTTTATTGAGCAACCAGTATAAAGTTAACAAAATGTCACTTTCTTTCTTATATATTTGACTTGTATTGAATAATCACCTATCTTCAGCAGTCACATTTGTCTCTCCCCTTTGTGTCTGCTTATTACACGTTTGACTACATATGTTAATTAACAACAGTCAGCCTTGTCTTAGACAACAACCAGAGGGAAAATCAAGATATGCCTGTTGAAGACAGGTGACTGCTTATATATATATATATGTATAAAATGTGATTTTGGTTAAAATTAAACTCACTGCTTATACCAGCTGTATGCTGAAAAGAAGTGACCGATAACACAAATATGGCATTATTAATTAGTCTACATGTACTTAGCATAATTCAATCTCATACGTGGACAATTGTAATAGATACAAACTATTTTACCATTTCCCACGTACACAAAATCTGCAGCAGACGACTTTGAAAACACCTTTGCAAATTATTGGAAATCTCTAGAAGTGAAAGCATAATTATTAAAAGTCGTTATGAGCAATTTCTCTTTTTGACACAGCCTATTCATGAGTCGCCTTTTGCAGATGCGTAAAAATGCGTCTTTATGTTGGAGAGTATTAAACAACAATTGTTTAATTCAAGATTGCAAATTGTTGTTTATTACTTAGCAAATTGTCATTTATTACTTTGCAAAATTAATGGAAATATGTAGAAGTGAAAATGTAATAATTAAAAAAAGGGTTGAAAACATTGTAATAAATGGAGATATAGCTCAATATATGTGCAGTCATGTATATATTGATTAAAATATCCCCTTTTATGACAAGCCTGTCACGACTGTTGCTACAACACACCATGACTAGGTTGGTAGATTTAAGTACATCCTGACTCTCTTGTTTAATGGTTTAAGTCGTATTTCGGTCATATTACGGCTTCACAGAGCTGATGATAAATTGATTCTGACAAAATTCCATTTCTTGTACTGCTAATACCATCTGTATGCTGAAAAGAGGTGACCGATAACACAAATATGGCAGTATCAATTAGTCTAAACAAAATATTTTACCATTTCCCACATACATATATATATATATTCTTTATTTCCTCCAAAATTTCTGCTGCAAACGACTTTGAACAATACCATTGCAACTTATTGGAAATCTTTAGAAGTGAGAGTATAATTATTACAAATAGTTATGAGCAATTTCTCTTTTTGCCACAGTGTTTTGATGAGTCGGTCTTCTGCAGATGAGTAAAAATTCGTCCTAATGTGGAAGAGGATTAAAAAACAATTGTCCAATTCAAGATTACAAATTGTCATGTTTTACTTTACAAAACTGTTGGAGATATGTAGAAGTGAAAGTGTCATTAATATAAAAAAAAATGAAGTTATTATAATAAATGGAGATATAGCTCAATATATTTACGGTCGATAATGTATTGATTAAAAAGATCCCCTTTTGAGAAAAAACCTGCCACGACCTTTGCTACAACACATCGATTATAATTGATTGTCGTTAATAAATGCATTTTTATGTTTCCGGAAGTCATAACATTATATTCATAAATATTTCACTAAGGAATAGTTAGATCAGCATATATATCGTTGGAAGCCGCCAGGAGGGACAGTAGTGTGAATTACATAAACAGGGCTAGAGGTGCTTATATACCCGACATTGACACTTCATTGTCACAACTGCTCTCTTAAAGTGACAGTAGTTTGAATGACATAAACAGGGCTAGAGGTGCTTATATACCGGATATTGACACTGGCATTGTCACAGCTGCTCTCTTAAAGTGACAGTAGTGCGAATGACATGAACAGGACTAGAAGTGCTTATATACCCGATATTGACACTTGAATTGTCACATATGTTCTTTTAAAGGGACAGTAGTGTGAATGACATGATCAGGGCTAGAGGTGCTTATATACCCGATATTGACACTGGCATTGTCACAGCTGCTCTCTTAAAGTGAGAGTAGTTTGAACAGCATGAACACGGCTAGATATGCTTATATACCCGATATTGATGCTGGCATTGTCACAGCTGTTCTCTTAAAGGGACAGTAATTTAAATGACATGAACAGGGCTAGAAGTACTTATATACCCGATGCTGACACTTGCATTATCACAGCTCTTCTCTTAAAGGGACTGTAGTGTGAATTACATAAACAGGGCTAGAGGTGATTATATACCCGACATTGACACTGGCATTGTCTAAGCTGCTCTCTTAAAGTGACAGTAGTGTGAATGACATAAACAGGGCTAGAGTTGCTTATATACCCGATACTGACGCTTGCATTGTCACAGATGTTCTCTTAAAGGGACAGTTGTTTAAATGACATGAACAGGGCTAGAAGTGCTTATATACCAGATACTGACACTTGCATTGTCACAGCTACTCTCTTAAATGGATAGTAGTTTGAATGACATGAACAGAGGTGCTTATATACCAGATATTGACACTAGCATTGTCACAGCTGCTCTCTTAAAGTGACAGTAGTTTGAATGACATGAACAGGGCTAAAGGGGCTTATATACCCGATATTGACACGGCATTGTCACAGCTGCTCTCTTAAAGTGAGAGTAGTTTGAATAGCATGAACAGGGCTAGAGATGCTTATATACCCGATATTGACGCTGGCATTGTCACAGCTGTTCTCTTAAAGGGACAGTAGTTTGAATGACATGAACAGGGCTAGAAGTGCTCATATATCCGATTCTGACACTTGTATTGTCACATATGTTCTTTTAAAGGGATAGTAGCGTGAATGACATGATCAGGGCTAGATGTGCTTTTATACCCGAAATTGACACTGACATTGTCACAGCTGCTCTCTTAAAGTGACAGTAGTTTGAATTACATGAACAGGGCTAGAGGTGCTTATATACCCGATACTGACACTTGCATTGTCACAGGTGTTCTCTTATAGGGACAGTAGTGTTAAAGACACGAACAGGGCTAGAGGTTGTTATATACCCGATATTGACACTGGCATTGCCACAGCTCTTCTCTTAAAGGGACAGTAGTTTGAATTACATGAACAGGGCTAGAAGTGCTTACATACCCGATATTGGCACTGACATTGTCACAACTGTTCTCTTAAAGGGACAGTAGCGTAAATGACATAAACAGGGTTAAAGGTGCTTATATACTCGATATTGAAACTGACATTGTCACAGCTTCTATCTTAAAGGGACAGTAGTTTGAATGACATAAACATGGCTAGAAGTGCGTATGTACCCGATATTGACACTTGCATTGTCACATAAGGTTAACGTATCCATATACATCTTTTTCTAAATACATGTTACTATTGCTGCGTTTTTTTGACACGATGATAATACGTTTTTTGTAATATAATGGCAAAAATGACAAGATTTGAAACAAAATGATGAATATATATTAAGACATTGATCATAGTCTTTGGGAATTCACTGCGATTGTTTACACAGACACCAAACAGCTCATCTTTTCAATTTTCTGTCGTTTTCTGTCCCTTGCCATAGTGAAGTAATTTGATAAAATTGAGATAAAACTGTATGATGCTTTAATATTTGCCCAATTGTATTTAAAAATAATTTATTGGTAATAATATAAAACAAATCGTCTTTCATGTCATTTACTGTTTGCCAAAAATGATCTTAGATTGTTAATAAGTTATCTTTTTTTATTTTGTCATTCCCTCCTAAGGCGGATGAGATAATAGTTTGAGGTAGTCCGGGGCTTTATTTAAGGCATCGTCGAAGGGGTTTTATTAAACGTTATATATAATGTAAACAACAATAGGGGAATGTCAGACAGCATCTTTCACTAAGATTGCATAAACAACACTAGAGTAACTTGTATTGTATATGTACTGTTTATCATGATTTATAGAGACCACATTGAACAGCCAATCTTCTCGAAAGTGCATCAACATCAGATTAGGACAAACCCTTAACTCTGGGTCACATTGGATAACAGCCTATGTCACTAGATCAAATTTTAAAAAACCTTATAAGAGGCCACATGTAGGTTATTTTGTTGTTGTTTTGATATCCATGTATGATATTTTGCTAAACGCGGACAAACGTTGTACTTTTATTGAATAGTTTTAGTACTTTTTCCCGCAATGATTTATTTACCACCATTTTGGCAGATATAGAAATTACATGGACAAATAATAATTTTAGATTAATTATTTTCTGGTTCGATATCATTATTTGGAACGTTCAGCGAAACATTAACTTAATATCCCTTCATGGATACCTTTGTTACGCCGCTTTCAACCGTTGTTTAGTTATTTAAATGTGTCTATTGGGTAAGTTACCAGTACTATTTGTCCATTTATCCTGACACCAGCTTTCAAGCAGTAAGCTAAACAATAATCCTTCGCGTAAATCAGGCAATCCAGTACTAAATGTTTTATAAAGTATTTGGTATGAACCGACCGGGGATCAAACCTGATGCGGACGCTCTTACACTACACAACGGAGGCAATTTGAAAATTAATTGACCGAGTACAAGCTATGGGAAGAAAGTGGCTCCGGAGTAGAGAAATGTGTGTTTCCATGGGAACAAATCAATACAAACTGTTGTTATTTTAACTATTTTGTGAATTCAAAATCAAAATCAAACAAAAAATTTAACTTCATTAGTTACTTAAAAAAAGGTTTGTCTGTACTTACTAATTCACTCTGTTGATTTATCAGTTGATGGAAATAATAACAAAAACCTAACGGAATTTTTCCTTATTAGCCCTAATCAAATACTTCTTCATACAGCGGTGTATTTCTTGAATATTTCTTAAATATATATATATATATATATATCATTTAGATTTTATCCAATAAGAACTGACAAGGAAGACTGCACAGTGGGGTTTTATACTTCCGTATCTTCTCGGAGAAATGCTAAAAATAAGTAAAGTTGAGAACAAAAAATATACTTATGTACGTACGTAGTTAAATATCAATGGACAATTGCATATAAACAACTCATAACAATGACAATATTTATTCCATTTCCTTCTTCCAACGACTAATAGTGTGTGTTTGTTTTGGCTTTTACGCTGCTTTCAACAGCTAATGTCATATCGTGGCGGACAGGAAAGATGATAATGGTCAAACACCTTATAATCATTGTTACAGCCTGGACAAACATTTAATTTTTAAAACACACAATTCATTAAATAAAGCCTACATATTTGACATACATTTAATTCTTAAAACACTCAATTCGTTTAATATAGCCAGCAGGATGGACAAACAGTTTATTATCAAACACTCAATTTCGTTCAATATAGCAATGTGATTTAACGTTTCCACTAAAAGTCAACCAATCAGATCCTTTCACTCCCGATGAATGTCATTCATCCTTGTGTGTATATTCTTCCTGGGTTATTGCCACTAGAGGTTTTATATCACCTGAAAATCTTTTTCAACAATATATGTAATCAAAAGACAGGAAATATTAGAAGAGAAATGGTTAAAAGGCAGACACCTGTAAAATCGGACTAATCCAACACAATGGGCATGTTTAGTGAAACCTCTACTTATAAAGTATGGCCTTCCTGAGGTTGAAAGTTGTCTAATCGCCTAATTGACCAATATCCAGTGGAAATATTATGTTCATGCAAGAGTCACTCATTGGTGGAAAAGGAATATTGAGACGAAAGCTGTTTCATATTCATCTCTGGTTCTGTTAGGTTTCGATTCATACATTGCCCGTCAACCTAGACGTTAAATTACTATATGCTATTCTCTCTCTTTTCACTTTTCCTCTTAAAATATTCGCATGCTTCAGAGTCTTCTGTAGTAACCCTTTACGACCTGCAGTCGTATTTTGATGCGTATACTGCATGCAACTATTGAAAACTTGTTGGCAAAAGGAGAAATTGCTCAGAATGAACTAGTTCTATTTTGCCACATAGTTTTCTACTCTTTTCACTAAATACACTTTCATTTATAGAGATTTTCCCTATTTTACCTAGATGCTCTTAAATGTATCTGCTGCAGATTTGCTGTATCAGGGAATGGGTTAAAGACATGACAAATGGTCTTCCGGACTATTATGACTTATATCACCGATTATGACTTACCCCATCCGTGTTACCTGTAGCTTTGTCATAAGGCTGTGAGTTTGTAGAAAAACGTAATAAATTATTATTATTATTTTGTATAAGTACTTAATACAATGTGAAATGATAGAGTGTATAATTTGATAACAATCTCATTCTCCGCGCTTTAAAATTCAGAAGTCTTCTGCTGTCGACACTTCAAATTTCTCATCTATCACGGGAAGGGCTTTTGGTAAATCATTTTAATTATTACACATATTTCATTCTTTTATTGTTAAAGAAATGATTATACAGGTATAAATCATCCGTGCAAATTTTGCCAAAAAACAGGTGTAATGGGAATGTTGTATAGGTATAAATAACACTTCTACAGCCTTACTGTGGAAGCCGGCTTTTATAGCGACGTTGGTAGAGTGGTTGACATTTTCTTAAAGTTAAGCAACGTTCATCGCGGTTAGTGCCTAGATGGGTGACCCGCAATGACTAAACTTTGTAACGTGTACCGAGTCCTTCACGGAGTTAAGCCATCGCGGGTCACCCATCCAGGCATTAACCGCGATGTACGTTACCTAACTTTGTGAAAAAGCCAACGACTTTACCAACGTAGCTATAAAAATCGACTCCCACAGCAAGGCTGTTGATGTAGTACTTGTACCTATACGACATTCCTGTCAGGCATCTTCAGCTGCACGGAACAACGAACAATGTGATTTGTTTTTATTTTCTATTTGTTTTCTTCCGTTACATTTCTCTGTTGAACCAAGACGGTGAAAATTAGTCTTGTTGCATCTGTAAACAGTTAAAATGCAGGCAAGTCTGTGCCAATGTATAGGTTTATACATGTATTAACTTAACACTAGAAATGACACCACCACATTATAAATTAATCAAAGCACTTAAAGTGATGACAGCAAGGGGCTTACTGCAGATTACATTTAGACATGGAATTACCGACCCCGAAAGTCTTACAAGAACACTTTACAATTGCACTTTGCTATGTCCATATAATTAATGATAAAGGAACTGAAGGCAAAAAACTGTACAAACACTGTACAGTATGGGGGTCTACCATCAACTACAATTTGAAACAAACTTATGCGCATCTGCTATATTGGAAGTTCCTGTTTAGCACACCTACTGGTTTACAATATATTTTAGTCGTTATTTAGTATGCAATTAACACATATACATGTCATATCAAAACAAAATGAAGGTCTATACCTAACAAAGAGGAATTCGAATTATAATATCAAAGCAGAAATAAAATCCTGTGTATTCTACATTTAATACGGCGTGATATAACTAAAATATGGTTTAAAGCAACGTAGAGCATCATACAAACATTTTTACTGCGGTTTCACAAATCATAGGTGAAAAATTAAATGCAATAGTTTTGAATTTATTTTAAATTGTTGACGGAGTTGGTTGCAGAGGTGTCAAAGGATGTTTGCACCACTGATATGAGGTATTTATGTCAAAGATAATTATAATATGTTTTTGTATAATGATAATTTAAACAAATTGCCAAGACCGGGAATCGAACCCTGGTCTCCGGCGTGCTAAACGATTCTAACCTCTCAGCGCCACCCTGACTATTAATTTTCATTGAGTAAATGTATTATATCATTAAACATTCTTCGTACATATGATTTGTTAGTCTGGAGAACCTTCCCTTAAATGATTTGTTAATACAAAATAGCTCATATCTAAGTCTATATTTATAAAGCACGTACATGTTTTGATTCCTTTTTTGGTATGTATTTAATCACTGGGACTTGACTATCTGTAAAAATAATGTTTGAGTCGGAATCGAAAGACTGTACTCGATTCAAAGACATCGGGGTTCAACGTTAACCTTTTAATTATTGGACCACAGGGACGTGCTCCTCTAAAAATAAATCGGACCCTATGCATACATATCAACATAGTTATGCATAGGGTCATATTTATTTTTAGAGGAGAACGTCCATGTGATTGGACCAGTGGTCCAGTTAGTTTTGTAATGAACTAGACCTGACCTGATCTCAACTGAACCTGTTCATAGAAAATGAAACAATGCAATATGCAAAGAAATAATTCATTTTGTACATCTTCTATTTGAAGTGAATATTTGGATCGATATTTAAATAAACAGTAAAAAGTTAAAAACACATATTCTACCGTACTTATTTCTAATTATTATATCATTTTTCCGAAATTAAAAATAAAAATAAGAATTAAAATATATCACTGTGTCAGTGTATGCAACAAATAACACACGTGCACATGCCTTTCATTTCAGACACAGTCTGTGTAAAGTTAGTTATCAAGGTGTGGCAGCCTGACTCTCTGTCCCCCATGCCACCAGACTTCCAGAGAACGTTGGATGATTTATTGACTCTTCCCTTTTCTTTCCTTTTATCATTACTACTACAGGCATCCTTTTCATCGGAAAAAAATCCTAATTGAAACAGGTTTTGTTTCCTTTTTGTGTTATCTACTGCTACGGTAAACAATGTTAACATACCAAAAAATGGCATGGGTTTTGAGATCCCAAAGCAATCGGCTGTTGAAGCTGTCATTTGCGGGTATTCTTGAATAATACGCTCTATTTTACTACAAATCGGACTATAGTTGAGACTTTCTTTCCGTCTTATTTTCAAACGAAAAACCGCAATTTTTTTGACATTTTAATATCGGGTTCTACGGTAAAAACATTAAGGTCAGATGAAAGAAATTCATTTTCCATAGACGACCATTATAGCGTTTTGCACCAAGCAAGGGGCAAAGCTGTCAACAACATTATATAAATGCTATAACAACAATACTCTTGATTGCCTACACAAAAGCAAGTTAGAAGCAAATATAGGAAACATTTCAGTTGCTGCACCAACATGTGCTAATTCTCAAAGCTACTCTGGATAAAATGCATCCAGGGGGCTACAACAGCGTGAAAAAAAAACCAGATGCTCATGATGATTTTGGATTGTACCCACACAGACATCAAACAATGCATATGCCCCAAAGAAAAGGATCAACACAAGCCTATTGCTACCACTTACATAACCAACGAGTGATTAGGCTTACACCCAACTCAACTAATTAAAAACACATGGTAAATATGTTATATTTTAAATTTTAACCTGCAGCAGATAACTTGTGATTAGAAATAATTGCTCTTTTCCCTTTTTGCCACATTGTTTTCAGATTTATATTCATGAATATTTATAGATATTTATAAATATTTTTTATATATTTATATTGTTTTCAAAGTTGTCTGATGCAGATTTATTTCATGCGTTAAAATAAGCATGCTCAGACTAACACACATGAAAATATGAAAATACAGAACTATACAAGCAGTAACAAATATACTATTAAACTATGTAGAAACCTTGACTCAAATATATTTATAGATAAGAGCTACCTAGCTACACGAAGAGATTGTACACAGGCTATGTTTTAAAAGCTGTATATACAGTTAGTTTTAATTATATTGCTTTTACACTTCTACAGCCTTACTGTCGAAGCCGGCTTTTATGGCGACGTTGATAGAGTGGTTGACCTTTTCGTAAAGTTAAGCAACGTTCATCGCGGTTAGTGCCTGGATGGGTGACCCGCGATGGCTTAACGCCAGTACACGTTACACTATGATTTTAATTTACATTTTAATTATAAAAAACTGCTCGCATATAAATAGACTGGTTCCCTAATCCTAATATTCTATTGCAAACTCGAACGAGAACCAGTCTAGTGACGAACTGCTATGGAAATATCCGGGAGCTGACGCTAAAATACGGCGCATGCTCGATCAAGACGATTAACATGGCGCATGTGCAAGCCTATTGTCCATTGCACCAGTGGTAGTCCTAAACACAACCAATATATGCACTGGTGATGATGCACACGCGCAATAAAGGTTCATTCTTAAAAGCACAAAAACTCAGACTTTCCTGACACATTGATATGTAGACAGCCTTGTTCGTGACTAGGACTGATAGTTTCAAGCCATATCACCAACAATTAAAAACATTCTTAAAGTAGTTCATAATAGAGAGACAAAGACAGGCACATATACTGACAGAGACATACAGACAGACAGACAGACAGACAGACAGACAGACACACACACACACACACACACACACACACACACACACACACACACACACACACACACACACACACACACACACACACACCACACACACACACACACACATAGAGAGAGAGAGAGAGAGAGAGAGAGAGAGAGAGAGAGAGAGAGAGAGAGAGAGAAAGAGAGAGAGAGAGAGAGAGAGAGAGAGACATAGAGACAGACAGGCAGACAGACAGACAGACATACAGGTGGGGAGGAAAGACAGGGAGAGAGAAACAGAGAGAGACAGAGAGAGAGATCGAGAGAGAGACAGGGCAAGAAAGAGTTATAGTGAGAGAAACAGAGAAAGAGAGAGCCAGAGACAGATAGAGAGCCAGAGACAGGGACTGACAGAGAGACAGACAGAAAGACAGACATATTTATACAAAGAGAGAGACAGCGACAGACAATGACAGACACAGACATACAGAAAGACAAACATACACAGACAAAAAGCTAAGTTGTAACCCTCACGAAGAGACAGAACAACATATCGGATAAAATAATACTTATGGTTAAGAAAACATTGTTCATGATGAACAGTTTGTCATTTCTATTAACTCGGTTCTTACACTTGGAAATAATTACAATATTAGCATCTTTATTAGTCGCCGGGCAGAAGCCTGCGAATTATATTTTTAATAGATTTCGGAAATGACATAAGAGGACGAGTTATTATTAGAAGAAAAAAAAATGTTAATGTCTTGAACATATTACAATTGTGTTTGTTTAAAAACACTTAGTTATGACATGACATGACATTAGTTAAAATAAAAATAAATATTCCGATGATTTAAGTATTTGCAGTTTCTTCATTTTGACTCGCATTTATGTTTTTTTTTATCATATTTACGAAGACAAAAGAGTCCCTGTTAGACTTGCTGCAGACTGTATCAATATCGAGATAAAAATCACGTCAAATTCTTCTTTTAATAGCAATTTTAACTTACTGAATGTTATTTTCATGTTCAAAGAGATGTCTTGATTTGTCTAGAATTCATTTAATAATGTTAATCCATGTATATCTTAAATTGGAAGAGTTTCTAAGCTAAATATAGTATCCTAGTTTCGTGACCTTTAACATCGATTTTCGCGCATGCGCATTTCGATATAAAGAAGTGAGTGGTCAAAATATTATTTTATTTTAGATAAGTATCAACATAAACTGGTAACATAAACAAAAATAAGAAATATTTTGAAAATACGTCTCAAATATATGCCTGTTTATCGGTCGTGAACGTCAAAACGCTTTCTCCTCAGTTCGTGACCTAGTTTCATATTGCCAAAATATAAAGGGAAGAAACCGGAAGTAAAATGTAAAAAAAAAAAAAATGTTTTCTTATACGTCACGAAACGAGTGCAAAGGCCGAATGTAGGAGAAAGAAGGAAAATATTACAGATAGATAGCTAATATTACACACTTAAATGATTAAATATATGTGATATTGAATGTTTATTTGGCTTGAAACAAATTAAGAAAAGAACAAATTCTGATAAACAATAATTTTAGAGTAAAAACATCTGGTTTTTCGCACCCAATTAATTTCATACTTGCCACCTTTTAAATAGTAATAGGACTCGCAACTGTCATTTCTCTTGCGCCATACATATATTGTATGCATCAATGATTTAAATAAACAATTTAGCTGATATGGTGTTTCAAGTGTGGTCTACTTTTTAAACAATTTTAACATCTGTGAAATACTTATTATAGTTAATATTAAAAAGGAGGAAGTTCATGTCTTCAGCAATGTAACCATTTTCTCAATGTTTTAAACGTTTAAAGGTTTTCATTGTTGCTTCATACATGGAAAAAGTTAAATAGCTTTTATTGCATGTAGATTTAAATCCAAAACTGCATTTGTTGTGGTTTTATTGACAAATAGAAAAAATACAAAATCTTGACCAAAAGAAATCCAGAAATTTGTATGTGGAATTTCAAAAATCCTGGAATTAGTCCTTAATGAAATAATTGTGTGTATGTTTAGACTAATGCAAGTCAAGAATTCATGTGTGTTAAAAAAAAGATTAATGCAATCTTTTCCGGCGACATAGATGTCTTGCATCAACTTTCTCGTGTAAGTGTTTAAACAGGTTTCAAACAAAGTAATAAACTAGCTTTAAGTAATTTTACCTTGAGGGAAAACTAACCATCAAACGAGACTATATTGAGATTCATCAAACGAGTTATTCAAAATGCATTACTCATGTGCATATAAAGTATAATCGTAAATACGATAACGTCACTTAATAAATACCGCCCCAACACACATAGACGTCGACATCGACGTCGACGAAAAACGTATCAATGCATGAAAACTGCTCTTTGAAAGCCATTCAGTGCTTTTGAAATACCACAAAAAAAAAACATAATACACTTTATATGTTAATTACAAATTGAATAGGGAATATTGTGATCTACATAATAGCAAAATTGTACGTAAATGTTAACACAGATAAAGAAATTGGAGCACTTTTCCGCGAACATTTTGAACATCCCTTGTAGATCTAGCCAACTCTTTACAGATTCGTATTATAATCAATTGTCTGCCAATCAAATTGGTGTGGGTACGTTAATCCTATAAGATGGCCGATGTGTTAGAGATTTCGTCCAACATTTACTTCTCATTCAGTAAATAAATGAAAGACCTTTGAAACAAATATGAAAACTTTGTAGAAGAAAAATTATATTGCTCTGACGCCATATGAGCCCGTATGTTGGAAAAGGTACACGATGGCATTTCTGAACAGTGTAGGCTCAGTTCAGCCAGAACATCTGCTTCGTCTTATCATAATCTACAGTAGTTAACAAACGCCTTTTTAAGTAGTATTCAAACAGAGCAGAACTCGATCAGTCTATGCTGATGTACAGGCTGGTTTATACTGTTCACTCAAGCCAACATGTACATGTACATCTTCACATGGATGGGCTCATATATTAACAACTCAACCTCAACTTTTAACTTAAATTAAGAAAAAGAAAATGAGAACAATTAATGTCTGAATTATTCTTTCATCGTGATCTTTTCAGTAGTTACATGTATCAACGTCATGAGAAACCCACTATATCAAATAAGTTAAAATGCTGCTCTGCGAGAGGAAGAGTTAAATGTTAATTAGTATTAAATACGTATAATATATTGTAAAGTGTTAAGATTGTATCAAATATATAAAACAGACCTTGCTTGACACGGAAGACAATGACATGCATATATAACCCCTGTACTCTGTGTCTTAATTATATAGGGTTTGTAACTTAGCTTAGCTTAGTCCATCCGTCTTTCGCTTATCTCCAAAAGTGTATGACCTAGAAACTACTTTGGAATGTTTATCACAATGTATATTTGGAGCAGGCAATCAGTGTGAGATACATGAGTTATGGTCCATGCAATGAAGATATATTGTGTCGTGCAAGTAAAAGGTAGACGTGAGGGGAGTAACGCCGTTTTCAGAACAAATAATTTATACCACGCTTGTCAGTTCACATAACCTTGCCTGTGCTTAATATATAATTCTAGAACCCGTCAATATAATATCTTACCATTTCCGCATATATTGGTTGATTGGAGTTTAACGCCGTTTTAAACAAGTTGTTGGTCATAGCACGGCGGCCAGTCCACATACTCATGTGTTGCTGGCTTTCTCAAACCAGTAATCCACACAACAATCTCTCCAAGCAACTTGCTGCTTTTCCATATAGACTGTTAGCCTATTTGTGGAAGACGAATGACGCTTGTCAAACAACAAAAAGAATAAACGCATCTGCAGCAGCCGACTTTTAAAAATATTTTGAAAAAAGTAGAAATTGCTCATTCAACACGATTTCTGCTATTGTAACAATGAGTGTATGAATAAAACAAGAGGCACATGAGGGCCTATGCTCTACTGGTATGGTTCTTTGGTCATTTTCAATCCAGAGAATGTATGTATGGTTTAGATCGGATAGTAAATGGTTTTCAAAAGAAACCAAGCTCTTATCAATATTTAACTAATATCTAAGTTTGGTGAAGATCGGATAGTAAATGGAGGCTCTATTGTGTTCACAAGCTGTATTATAGCAATTTTGACAATTTCAAGGGCCATAGTCCAATCATGCAAGGGCACATCTGACTGGTTTTCGAAAGGAACCAAGCTCTCATCAATATTTAACTAATATCTAAGTTTGGTGAAGATCAGATGATAAATGGAGCCTATATTGTGTTCACAAGCTCTATTATAGCAATTTTGAAAATTTCAAGGGCCATTATCCAGTCTTGCATGGGCGGATCTGGCCGGTTTGCGAAAAGAACCGAGCTCTCGTCAATATTTAACTACTATCTAAGTTTGGTGAAGACTGAATAGTAAATGGAGGCTCTATTGTGTTCACAAGCTGTATTATAGCAATTTTAACAATTTCAAGGGCCATTATCCAGTCATACAAGGGCACATCTGCTGGTTTTCGAAACGAACCGAGCTCTCGTCAATATTTAACTACTATCTGAGTTTGGTGAAGATTAGTTAGTAAATGGAGCCTCTATTGTGTTCACAAGCTCAATTATAGCAATTTTGACAATTTCAAGGGCCATAAACCAGTTTTGCATGGGCGGATCTGGCTTGTTTGCGAAAGGAACCGAGCTATCATGGATATCTAACTACTGTATAAGTTTGATTGAAGACTTTATCGCGTTCACAAGTTTTATTATAGCAATTCTGAAAATTTCAAGGGCCATAATCCAGTCTTGTATGGCCGAATCTGGCTGGTTTGCAAAGGAAACCAGGCTCTCGTGGATACCTAACTACTATGTAAGTTTGGTGAAGATCAGATAGTAAATGGAGCCTATATTGTGTTCACAAGTTCTATTATAGCAAGTTTGACAATTTCAAGGGCCATAATCCAGTCTTGCATAGGCGGATCTGGCTGGTTTGCGAAAGAAACCAAGCTCTCATAGATATCTAACTACTGTAAAAGTTTGATTGAGATTCAATTAAAACTGAAGACTGTATCGCGTTCACAAGCAATTGTTTACTGACGCAAGGACGCACAGACGCTCGCACGCACGGACGCACGCACGGACGCACGGACACCACACCATGGCATAAGCTCTTCTGGCCTTTGGCCAGTAGAGGTAAAAACTGTAATTTTGGTTAATATTCTATAAGCTGGATAATTAAATGCAAATAAAGATAAATACATGTAGATCTTAATATTAAACATAATCCTGGCACTTATAGAAATTCTTATTGAACATTATTGTTTAATGAACAATTGGCCAATTCAAGATTACGCGGCCGTGGATGAAGTGATTCAAAGATTTATGTATTGTTACATGTTATGTATAAATGATTATAGTTACCGAAACCAAAACCGAAACCATACTATGGCAGCCAGCTACTCTTATTTTTGTGTAATTTTCTTTTTTCTTTCGGCTTTCCGCAGCTTGTACACATGTTCTTTATTGGTATGCCTGTTCCATATACATTGCCTACTCCTCTCGATCACATTTACCCCGACATTAGCATTTAACCCATTACTTCACAAAGACGACATTTTGTTTTATTTACAGATTTTCAAGTTTCTTTAATTAGTAATACAAAGCCGATCATATCGTGTCAGGTCTATAATAGTGCGCTTATTTCTAGATTCATGATTTTTAGATGATTTCAAACTGGTAGGATCCAAGCAAGTGTTGGATAACTCATTATAGCTATATGTCAATTGTTATATATAAGATATGAACATAAAAATACGTAATACTAACAGTACGTGAGAAAGACTTCTTTCTCACAAAGTGTTCAATTTTATCATTATAAGATTACTTTTTTTCTATTGGTGATTCATAAATTGCCATGAGCCACTTTTACAATGTCTTCAAAGATATATTAAATTTGAATATTAAATTAATCTATATTAAGATTTCGTGAACAGAAATATTTACTCTGATAAGCATGATAATACACAATTGTTTGTTATAATATTCAATGTACCATTTGTTATAAATACACGTACACTAATAAGCATGATAATACACAAGACTGCAATGTACCATTTGTTATAAATACACTTACACTAATAAGCATGATAATACACAATACTTCAATGTACCATTTGTTATAAATACACTTACACTAATAAGCATGATAATACACAAGACTGCAATGTACCATTTGTTATAAATACACTTACACTAATAAGCATGATAATACACAAGACTGCAATGTACCATTTGTTATAAATACACTTACACTAATAAGCATGATAATACACAATACTTCAATGTACCATTTGTTATAAATACACTTACACTAATAAGCATGATAATACACAAGACTGCAATGTACCATTTGTTATAAATACACTTACACTAATAAGCATGATAATACACAAAACTGCAATGTACCATTTGTTATAAATACACTTACACTAATAAGCATGATAATACACAATACTTCAATGTACCATTTGTTATAAATACACTTACACTAATAAGCATGATAATACACAAGACTGCAATGTACCATTTGTTATAAATACACTTACACTAATAAGCATGATAATACACAAAACTGCAATGTACCATTTGTTATAAATACACTTACACTAATAAGCATGATAATACACAAGACTGCAATGTACCATTTGTTATAAATACACTTACACTAATAAGCATGATAATACACAAGACTGCAATGTACCATTTGTTATAAATACACTTACACTAATAAGCATGATAATACACAAGACTGCAATGTACCATTTGTTATAAATACACTTACACTAATAAGCATGATAATACACAATACTTCAATGTACCATTTGTTATAAATACACTTACACTAATAAGCATGATAATACACAAGACTGCAATGTACCATTTGTTATAAATACACTTACACTAATAAGCATGATAATACACAAGACTGCAATGTACCATTTGTTATAAATACACTTACACTAATAAGCATGATAATACACAAGACTGCAATGTACCATTTGTTATAAATACACTTACACTTATAAGCATGATAATACACAAGACTGCAATGTACCATTTGTTATAAATACACTTACACTAATAAGCACACTAGCATTGTCACATCTGCTCTCTTATCAGGAGTATAAATGACATTAACAGGGCTATATATGCTTATATACCCGACAGCTGTTCGCTTAAAGGGACTGTAGTGTGAATGACATGAACAGGGCTATAGATGCTTATATACCCGATATTGACACTAGCTTTGTTACAGCTGTTCTCTTAAAGGGACAGTAGTGCATTGTCACAGCTGCTATCTTAAGGTAACAGTAGTTTGAATGACATGAATATGGCTAGAGGTGCTTATATACCCGATACTGACACTTACATTGTAACAGCTGCTCTCTTAAAGTGACAGTAGTTTGAATGACATAAACAGGGCTAGAGGTGCTTATATACCCGATACTGACACTTGCATTGTCACAGCTGGTATCTTAAAGTGACAGTAGTTTGAATGACATAAACAGGGCTAGAGGTGCTTATATACCCGATACTGACACTTGCATTGTCACAGCTGGTATCTTAAAGTGACAGTAGTTTGAATGACATAAACAGGGCTAGAGGTGCTTATATACCGGATATTGACACTGGCATTGTCACAGCTGGTATCTTAAAGTGACAGTAGTGTGAATGACATGAACAGGGCTAGAGGTGCTTATATACCCGATACTAACACTTACATTGTAACAGCTGCTCTCTTAAAGTGACAGTAGTGTGAATGACATGAACAGGGCTAGAGGCGCTTATATACCCGATACTGACACTTACATTGTAACAGCTGCTCTCTTAAAGTGACGGTAGTGTGAATGACATGAACAGGGCTAGAGGCGCTTATATACCCGATACTGACACTTACATTGTAACAGCTGCTCTCTTAAAGTGACAGTAGTGTGAATGACATAAACAGGGCTAGAGGCGCTTATATACCCGATACTGACACTTACATTGTAACAGCTGCTCTCTTAAAGTGACAGTAGTGTGAATGACATAAACAGGGCTAGAGGCGCTTATATACCCGATACTGACACTTACATTGTAACAGCTGCTCGCTTAAAGTGACAGTAGTGTGAATGACATAAACAGGGCTAGAGGCGCTTATATACCCGATACTGACACTTGCATTGTCACAGCTGCTCTCTTAAAGTGACAGTAGTGTGAATGAGATAAACAGGGCTAGAGGCGCTTATATACCCGATACTGACACTTACATTGTAACAGCTGCTCTCTTAAAGTGACAGTAGTGTGAATGACATAAACAGGGCTAGAGGCGCTTATATACCCGATACTGACACTTACATTGTAACAGCTGCTCTCTTAAAGTGACAGTAGTGTGAATGACATAAACAGGGCTAGAGGCGCTTATATACCCGATACTGACACTTGCATTGTCACAGCTGCTCTCTTAAAGTGACAGTAGTGTGAATGACATGAACAGGGCTAGAGGCGCTTATATACCCGATACTGACACTTACATTGTAACAGATGGTCTATTAAAGGGACAGTAGTGTGAATGACATGAACAGGGCTAGAGGTGCTTATATACCCGATACTGACACTTACATTGTAACAGATGGTCTATTAAAGGGACAGTAGTGTGAATGACATGAACAGGGCTAGAGGCGCTTATATGCTCGATATTGACACTGGCATTGTCACAGCTGCTCTCCTAAAGTGACAGTAGTTTGAATGACATGAACAGGGCTAGAGGTGCTTATATACCGATATTGACACTGGAAATTTCACAGCTCCTTTCTTAAAGTGACAGTCGTTTGAATGACATGAACAGGGCTAGCTAGATATGCTTGTATACCCGATATTGACACTGGCATTGTCACAGCTGTTCCCTTAAAGGGACAGTAGTTTGAATGACATGATCAGGGCTAGAGGTGCTTATATACCCGATATTGACACTGGCATTGCCACAGCTGCTCTCTTGAAGTGACAGTAGTTTGTATATATGATAGATTGATATACATGTACATCTTTTTCTTATTATATGATTCCATCGCTGCTTTTTTTCGACACGATGACGATACGTTTTTTGTAATATAATGGCAAAAACGACACGATTTGAAAAAATATTATGAATATATATTAAGACATTGATCAGTCTTTGGGAATTCACTGCGATTGTTTTACACGGGCACCAAACAGCTCATCTTTTCATGTCATTTACTGTTTGCTAACAAATCTTAGATTGTTAATAAGTTATCTTATTTTATGTTGTCATTCCCTCCTAAGGCGGATGGGATAATGGTTAAGGATAGTTCGTCCGTCCGGAGCTTTATCTAAGGCAACGTCGGAGGGGTTTTTGCCTGGGGCTTTAGTAGTAATACCATTTTTTCGGAGTTGGCAGCTTGCCAATTGCTGTTAGCACCAAAACAACGCATGAGAAACTGCGCGAGAAAAATAGTTCATCATGGACTTAACAAATCTGCATTTAAAAGGTTAGGATCTGCCCCATAAATATCATTTTAATGTTGTTGGAACATCAGTGAAAAACTTAAGGCGTGAGTACTCCAATATAAGTTAAAGAAATGCTTTAGAAATTAATGCGCCGAGAGGTCAAATATGGAAGCTTGTTAACATTATTAACATTCGCTAAGAGGAACGGAAAAAAAGAAAGAAGTCACGTGAAAAATACAGTGGCGTATTAACCGGGGGGCGTAGCCCGTGCGTCGAAACATTAATGGTAAACAAAGAAAAAGCGTGGCAAATGTAGTGGCGGATTTAGCGGGGGCCCATAGAGCCCGTGCCCGACTCCCCCATCCCACGGTGAAGTCACGTGAAATATACAGTGGCGGATTCACCGGGGAGCCGTAGGGTCCGTGCGTCGGAACATCCAACCTTCAAGCAGCCAGACAGCAACTTTCACTAAGATTGCATAAACAATACTAGAGTAACTTTTATTGTATATGTACTGTTTATCATTGTTTATAGAGACCACATTGAACAGCCAATCTTCTCAAAAGTGCATCAACATCAGATTAGGACAAACCCTTAACTCTGGGTCACTTTGGATAACAGCCTATGTCACTAGATCAAATTTTAGAAAAACCTTATAAGAGGCCACATGTAGGTTATTTTGTTGTGGTTTTGATATCCATTTAAGATTGTTTGCTAAACACGGACAAACGTTGTACTTTTAAGAAGTATTTTTAGCACTTTTTCCCACAATGGTTTATTTACCATCATTTTGGCAGATATGGAAATTACATGGAAAATTAATAATTTTAGATTAATTATTTACTGGTTCGATATCATTACACCACGGAGGCAATCTGAAAATTAATGGCTTTGGAGTAGAAAAATGTGTGTTTCCATGGGAACATATCAATACAAACTGGTGTTACATTTATCATTTGGCGAAATCAAAATCAAACAAACACAAACATTAAACTTCATTAGTTACTTAAAAATAAATTTGTCTGTACTTACAAATTCACTGGAAATAATAAGACCCTAACGGAACTTTTCACTAGTGGCACTAATCAAATACTTCTTCATGCAGCGGTGTATTTCTTAAGAATATATATATATATTATATATATATATATATATTATTTAGACTTTAAACAGGAAGACTGCATTGCATATTCATGCACCAGTGGGTTTTCATACTTCCGTATCTAGATAAATGCTAAAAATAAGTAGAGATCAAAAAGTATACTCATGTACGTACGTAATTAAATATCAATGGACAATTGCATATAAACAACTTATAACAATGAAAATATTTATTCCATTTCCTTCTTCCACCGACTAATAGTGTGTGTTTGTTTTGGCTTATACGCTGCTTTCAACAGCTAATGTCATATCGTGGCGGACAGGAAAGATGATAATGGTCAAACACCGTATAATCATTTTTACACAGATATGAACAAATATAAGGTATGTGACCAATACCACCCCACCTGCCGGTGCTCATTAGTTGCATTGACTCAAATTGTCAGACACATTTACCCGAATCTTAAGGTTGAAGCAAGGTCCATGCCATGCTTATTGAGAGTCCCCCAACACACAGGGGCACTGATTAATTCTGTACAAATAGCCTTGTGTGGCTTAATGTTTGCGCGCGATTTGCATGTCCCACAAACTCACTCTCTTTTTTTTTTGGGAGATCACCATTACCCTCTTTAATTTGAACAAAACATGGTAGATTGGATGATCAGAATAATCTTTGGTATTGAGAGGGCGATACTTATAGATCATGGTTTGTGCCATCAATGGCACTGTCGACAGCCACAACAGCGTGCAGCATGTGAAGCTGATAAGCAGCAACCGCCACTTTACTTCGTTCAACATAATTCCTACCTTGAAAATAATATTAAGAAAACAACGTTTGTCCCTCGTTGAGATCTTGCCTGAATGAGCATTGCAGCAGGGTAGCAAAACTAGCAAAACATTTTTAAAAATACCTTTTCGGCGATAGCTGTCTAACCTCAGTTTTGACCTAGGTGTAAAACAAACGATCTAGATTGTAGACCAATCAAATGTTGTATTTAATGAATAATGTCGAAGAAATAAATAAAATAAAACGTTATGATTGGTTCATAGTTAAGTTGGCGAGAGGCACTAATAAGATGAAGTATTGAAATAAAATGTTCTGCATACATACCTTTAATTTTTTTAAGAAATAAATTTCAGGGAACAAAATCAGTGAAAACGTATGAAATATAGTATTTAAGAGTAAAATATAAATTATTTTTGAAACATGACAAGTTTTCAGTTATTGATCGTCAATTGAGACTTATACACCTCTTGGGAGCCTCGCGTAATCTCAAGTCATGTGACGTGTCCTCGGCCTTGATAATCTATTTATAGAAACTGAAGCTGGATTAGCCTTTGGTAAACACGTAGATTATTGCGCAAATTTTATAATTCATAGAAAATTACTGATTGTTTTGATTATTCACAATACCTTTCTGATATTCAAGTCAAATAATATGCGCATGTTCCATGTTTTAGAGTTTTCTCATATTGATTGCCGTTTATCTTTTTAAAAGATATCTATAATGGTTATTCTACTGTATCTACGCTCTTTTACACTGCATTTTATTAAATAACCACCATATAATATATCTATAGGTGCTACCTATTTACGAAAAAAAAAAAACGCAAGATAATTATAAACAAAAATTAAAGAGCATACTTTGGCCATAAAAAAGGATTTATAAGTAATTGACTAGACAATAATAATGTTAATGTCATGTTTCTTGCATTATTAAAACATATTTGGAATTCGTATTGATGTTGTCTATTATTTGAACAGAAAATTATAATGAACGAGGTTAAAACATGAGGGCCAAGATGATCCTTAATCGATCACCTGCATTATGGCAAAGAAGCAAATAGATCAGCCCTTTTCTGATGCCACCTGGCGACTGCCTTTTTCAACCCGTCAATATGACTGGAACAAATTATGTAAGGGGTCACATTTCTGCTAAACACTTTCCCTATTAGAGACGGTTTCTAAGGCCTATGCAACAGACGATTTAGGAAAAGATTGTCGCCACAAGAACAATTGCTTCTTATGAGAAAGTTATCCTTTTGCCACAATGTTTGATAAATAATTATACTTTGAATGAGTGAGTCAATAGCTCATGTATAGGAATTTTGGGTCTTTCATGTTGATACCACTTTTTTGCGGGAAACGACGTCGCTCCATTGACGCTACGACAAGATGAAGTGTAACGGAAAAGACGTCACGTCCTTCTTTGGCTACGATACAGTCAAAATTTAGTTTCGGGCGTAGAAGGCTAATGCTGTCGTTTTTTTGACGAACGGGAAAACATATTTCTTACAGATTTCCATTTATTTTTAATTTTTCGTACAAATGTTAATTGCCACATAATACAGCACTTAAATGATCTTAAATATCGATTTTAAAAAAAATGATTAAAAAGACGACAATTATTTTCAATCCGTGTTTTTCTGCTCATTTTATACATACCCAAAATACCGATTAAAAAAACACAAAAAAAACCGACAATAATTTTCAATCTGTGTTTTACGTCTGCTTTTTATACATATCCAAAATGGCGGCCCCCGTGGATTTTTCCAGTTTCATTTCAGAAAGCTTCATGGGTTATTGAAAAAAAAAAAAAAAAAAAAAAAAATCTCACACCTGTTACCATTTATGTTTTTTTTTCGTATAACAGAAAAATCACTGCATATCATGCAAAATGTACCATGTCAAATAAAACAAGTACCTCATATACATGAAAATGTACTGCGTACAATACAATGCAATATACTAAGACAGTAATATATAAAATTTAAAACATTGTTGGAAAGGGATAAATTTATTGATTTTATTAATGTATTCTTCGCAACAGTATTTTCAAAAGTCTGCTGCCAAGGCGTTAAAGGTGGGCTGTTGTAGTGAAAGCTCTGTTTTTCCCACATAAAACAAATCTGCAGCAGACAAATATGAACACAACTTATCAAAAACGCGAAAAAAATCTATATATGAAGGTTAAGTTACTGACATAAGTTGAAAAGATTGTGGCAAAAGAAGAAATTGCTCGTTTTGAGCAATTTCTACTTTTGTCACAATGTTTTCTAAAGTCGTCTGCTGCAGAGGCGTCAGAACACGTCTATATGTGAGAAAGGGTTAAACATCCAGCAGCATGTTTAATTGTGTCTGGAGCATTTATATCAGTTCATTTGGGAAATTTGTCTTTCAAAATTTATCCTTTTCTTGATGTAGATGATTTTAGGTCTATGTATAACAGGAACATTCCTTCTTCTGCTCCAATGTTTAGAACTCTATTCAATATGTTTCACTTAAAATGATAGAGATTTTCCTTTCTTTCAGTCTAGGTCGTCCGCTGTTAAGTTGTACAAAGAAAAGGATTTATACTTTGATAAATATCGATATATTCTTTAATATAATGACGTTATCAAAAGACGTATATACAATAATAGCTGAATAGGGTTCCTGATACATACCAATGTATACATGTTCATCTGTTCCAGGAAGAAGGCTATATTTGTTCAACCATTTCCAACATGCACAAGCAATTTGAGGCAAAATTCCGCCCTTTTCCGTATCCACGGTTTACTACTAATTTCTAAAACTAACTACTCACTACAATTAAACTGCTAAACTGAACGGAAGGCAGGTATATCCGTCGTACGTGCCAAGGCGGTATCTTGCCTCATATTTTGACCGTTGCTCCAAGAAACCCAAACATGGCGTAACTATTACACCCATGAATAAATATCCTTTGTGTCGGATCAATATAGAAACTGTTTTTCAGAAGTTTCTTTAACCCGTCTATGACTTATTGGCGAACAGTGCAGAGCCAGATTAAACTGATCTTAATCTACACCGGTTGCACAAAACTTAAGGTTGATTTTAACAGAGCCTCGCTCTTTTCATCTCGAGAAGCCTCACCTCGATAGCATAGGTACAGGGTTGAAGTTTCGGTCAGGGCATGCCAAAGATTTAAAACAATAAAGATAAAGATAAAGTAGGGGCTTCCCCCATTTAGTGTAAAGTTTATGAGCGATGCCTTAGTGACAGAATAACCCCGTCTATATAAACGGATTTTGCCTAGAAATGTTTGTATTGTACATTTCGCCGCGCTCAACAGTTCTTCAGTCTGTATATTTCCTTGTTGCTTGTACAATCATTATGGAACCAGGGCGACAGTCGTAATGTTGTCCCCGCAGCCCTGGGCGAATAGGAGGGCAGCTACTACTACCACCATTGATCATGTCTTTGGTATATCCGACCGGGGATCGAACCCTGGTCTCCCGCTTTCGATGCGGAGGTCTAACGACTACATCCCTGAGATAGTCTCTCTAAAATGACGTGATATTACTGAGATCTTGATTAAAACCGCACACAATTATATTTCAGCAAAGGACACATTTATAAAACCACATTATATATGACCCAAGTACGTATCAAATAATAGTCTATGGAAAATTTATGAGACATGTACAGATTAAGTTATACCATTATCCTGTCCTACTCGACTGTAAATAACATTTGCGTATCCTGTGGGTTTTTTCCCGCATGCAGCAAACTGCAGCAGACGACTTTGAGACGGTTTGTGCACAAATATGGAAGATTTCTATAAATGAAAGCAAAATTATTGAATCGAGTTGAAAACATTTTGGTGCAGGGATAAATTGTTTATCGAGCGAAGTCATCTATTGCAGATTCCTTAAAATGCGTCAACCTAGGACTAAGGGTTATAAATGCTTCCTGATGTATGTTAAAACACTTAATTCATTTGACCAATCTGACTAAAGTACACGATCATGAGATTGTTCATTTGATATACCCAGAAGAATAGACAAAATTCAAATTGTTGGTTCATTTTCACTGAAGATTGCCACTCACCGAAGTGGAGATGGTATCGCAGACCCCAATAACAGTGAAATGTTTACTGCAGGAGGTAAGTATATACATTTCACAAGGTTGTCCTGGTACAAGAACAATTCCTGGATGTTGGACGTAAAATACTCTCGTCCTCTACATATATTCATGTAAAAGTCTATCAACCCTTGGCCACACAGAAAATATTTACAGTAGGCGACTTTGAAAACATTTAGGGGAAATATGAGAAATCTTACCAAATATAAGAAGTTTTAGAAAATACATAATAATGTCGTAGAAAAAGATACGGAAAAGGCGGAATTGTTCATTTTGTAATAATGTTTTCAAAAAGTATCTGCTGCACATATACCTCAAATTGCTTATGCATGATGCAAAGGGTTAAGCAGATATACCTTTATACCTGAAACGGAAGGCGAAAATAGGAGTCCGCTCTATTAGGTATATGAATGTATTATAAACATTGATACCAAAATCTGATTCAGCTATTATTTTTAAATATTTTTATGACGTCGTTGTATTCAGATTAATCAAATTAAAAACCCTTTTCTACAAAATTCAAATGTACAGTGGACAGTGCAAAAAGGGAAAATCGTTCACCTTTTATACGTAGACCTAACATCATCTATATCAAGAAAAGGATAAATTGGGACAAAGTTCCCAAATGAACTGATATAAATGCACCAGACACAATTAAACATGCTGTTGGAGGTTTAACCCTTTCCTACATGTAGAAGCTTTCTGACGCCTCTGCAGCAGAAGACTTTTGAAAACATCGTGACAAAAGTAGAAATTGCTAAAAACAAGCAATTTATACTTTTGCCACATTTTTTTCAACTTATGTCAGTAAGTAAACCTTCATAACTAGATTGTTCATTGCGTTTTCGATAAGTTGTATTCTAAGTTGTCTGCTGCAGATTTGTTTTATGTGGGAAAGGTTTAACCAGGGACAATATAGTGTCCCTGGATTAACAGAGATGGCCTTCATAAACTTTCACTACAACAGACTACCTTTAACGCCTTTACAGAAGACTTTTGAAAATACTGTGAGGAAGAAAGAGATTTCTCAAATCAATTCCCACAATGTTTTCAATTTTATATTGAACTTTTGTTTCTTATTTTCATATATTGCATTCTAAAATACTATCAGGTAAACAGCTAAACCTTTTCCACTTGCAGATGGTTTCGATGCATCTGAAGTAGACAGCTAGATGATCCCTTTCTCTCTTTGCCACAATAGTTTTAACTGTATTCAATAAACATACTTATCTTTAAAGAGATGTTTCATAGTTTACCTTAATGTTTCAATGTTATCTACTGTGGATTTGATGTTTGTGGGAAAGGGTTAAACAATTTGTACCCTGTTTTTATCCATATCATACAAGGTATTTGTAGATACATGTCTCAACAGATTGAAGAGCTTTTAGCACTTTATTTTCACATTTTCAAGATAAAACTATACAATTTGAATTTATAATTCATAATATAAACCCAAAATATACATTCAGCCCACAATTCTATACCATTTTCAGCCTTCAGTCCTTTCCTCTAACCTAAGTGCTGTGTTGCAATAATCAATTTAATCTATGACTGTGACATAGCCTTAGACTCTTCCAAAGTAAATATATGCATTACGAAATGAGCCTGTCCATGGGAAAAAGTACATGTTGACTTTTGTGAACAGTCAAGATCCAGATCAGCCTGTGAACCCTTATATTCCGATCAAGATCATACGTGTTCAGATTGATCTGAACCTACACTGCCTTAAAATGCCAGTTTGTATATTTTTCTCAAGGACAGACTTATTTTGTTTTTCTTTTTCCCCTTTAACAGTAAATGTTTGGAATTTTTATAACTGAACATCTTACCCCTTTCCCACATAGAATAAATATGAAGCAGATGACTTTATATACATCTAGGCGACAAATGGAAAATCTCTATAAATGAAACTTTAACTATTGAGTAGTGTTGAAAACATTATGGCAAAAGGGGAATTTCCTCATTAAGAACAATTTCTCTTTATGCCACAATGTTTTCTAAAGTGACTTAAGTCATCTGCTTTTTGTATGTCAGAGAGCGGTGACAAAGTAGGAAGGGATAAAGGAATCAGAAAAAAAAAAAAAAATACAACCGTTTATTCCTTCACCTTGAATGAACCTATTCTGGTACATGTCATTTAAATATTTCAGAAAATATGAAATAGTTTACTCTCTCACATTTTTTATCATTTGCACATTCATGTAAAGTAAACTACACATAAAGGTAAAAAGAAAACCGCATCATGGGGAGAAGGGTGAAGTGATTTAACATTTTGAAGAAAATTTAAAACTCAGAATATAATAACATTTATGTAACTGGCTAAAAATGAATAATTAAGCAATAAGTAATGACTGGATATGTTTAAATAATTAATTTTGGTAAAGCTTTAAGATTATCTATTTCACTGATATGCTGGAATATGACACCTTAACAATTTCCAACATACAGACCTCTGCAGCAGACATCATTTGAACACATTGTGGCAAAAGGAGAAATTGCTCATAAAGAGTAATTACTCCATTTGCCACAATGTTTTTTTTATCATGCTTCAATAACTACCGTAAACTCCCTTACAGAGATTTTCCCTAATTTTACAAAGATATTCTCAAATATGTCTGTTGCTGATTTGCTGTACATGTATGTGGTAAAGGATTAACAGCAAATGTCTTTAAACAATTTGAGGGGAAAAAGAGAAATTGGATTTGATTGAGAAATTTTCTTTTAACCTTTCAACCCTTTCCGTCATACGACAATTCTGCAGCAGACGACTTTGAACATATTTTGTCAAATAATGGAAAATCTCTATAATTGAATGGATAACCTATGACTAAAAGTGGAAAACAATGTGACAAAAGGAGAAATTGCATGTTTTGTGCAATTTCTTCTTTTGTTACTATGTTTTCAAAAAGCCGTCTGCTGCAGAGGCGTCAGAAAGCGTCTATATGAGGGAAAGGGTTAATCAGATGTTTAAATCCACCACTCAAATCATTTCTGTCTTGCATTACTACGTAAATCTCATTAACCCTTGTAATGCCCTGTAATATGCTTTAACTCTTTACAACTTGTAGAGGCATTTTGACATATCTGCAGCAGACAAATCTTGAAAATAAAGAAATTGCAGAGACTTGGAGGGCAATGTTTTAAAAGCAATTAAAAAATTGTTCTTTCAATTATAGATATTTTTCATATTTTGACAAGATGTTTTCAGTCGCCAACTGCAGATTTGTTGTATGTGGGAAAAGGTTGCGTGTCATTATGTATACTAATCTTTCACCCTTTCCTACTTACAACAAGTCTTTAGCCAACATGTTTGAAAAAAAAAACATCTAGGGAAAAAATGGAAAATTTCTTAAAATTAAATAAGTTGAAAACAGTGCGACAAAAGGAGTAATTGCTCATTACTAGCAAATTTTCCTATTGCCAAAAAAATGTTTTCAAAAGTTTCTGCTGCAGATGCTTCAAACTGCATCTGAAACTTGAAAAGGGATACGATAATTATATCTAGAATGTTAACATAACAATAAAACATTGAATATTCATGCATAATCAGAGCAGAGGCTCATTTTGATCGGTGAACATTATAAAATAAATAAAATGATCTCAGATCTATTAGCAGACGACAACAAAATTGGCAACCCAACATGAAACCAGGTCTTTGGATGTCTTGCAATTAATGGGCATTTATGATTAATTTGCATTGCATACAAAGAACAGTCAGACTTGTTTATACCTGTTCTTCATATAACATATCTACAGCAGACAACTTTGAAAATATCTACACAAAAATATGTTAAATCTATATGATTGAAAGTACGATTATTGAATAGTGTTGAAAACATTGTGGCAAAAGGAGAAACTGCTCATCATGAGCAGTTTCTCCTTTTGCTACAATGTTTTCATATGGCTTCTGCTGTAGATGCATCAAGCAGCTTTTGTAAGTGGGAAAAAGTTGTATCTGTTCTCCATATGCTTCACAAATGTTTGTATGGCTAGATGGCAATATGGGTAGACCCTGATCAGACTAAATGGGGATGCAAGCTAATCTGGATCTTCATTGTTTGCAAAGTTCCAAAGATCTGCTTCCCTGTGACGTGGCCTTATTATTCTCATTCAGGATAGATCATGGAGCTAACTGGCAATGTATTAAGATGTATAATGATTGGATGTATATAATATTGCTGTTAGTGATTTATAGGCCAGATATGGCTTGTTGTCAATAATTATTGTATTTGGAAGTGTTCCCTAACCCTTTCCCACATTCATTTGAATTACGAAGCATCTGCAGCAGACAACTTTTAAAAACATTTTGGCAAAAGAAGAAATTGCTCAGAATCAGCAACTTCTCCTTTTCCATCCAAGTTTTTCTAATATATTCTAAAATTATAACTTCGTTTTCCATATTTTCCCTCTGATGATTTAAAAACAATTTGCTGCAGATTCTTTGTAAAGAGGGAAAGAGTTAATAAATTAAAAGGAACGGTCATTGGATTGTCTTGTGAACACTCCTCTTATTTAACCTTTTCCAACATATAGATGCTTTCTGATGCCTCTGCAACAGACGACTTTTGAAATCATTGTGGCAAAAAATGATTTCTCCGTTTGCCACAATGATTTAAATTCTTTTCAATAACTAAACTGTCTTATATAGAGATTTTCCATAGTTTTACCTAGATCATTTCAAAGTCGTCTGCTGCAGATTTGTTTGTATGTGGGAAAGGGTTAAAGCTAAAAAACCTACTATAGCCTTTTTACCTTTATTACTGACAATAATTATAATAATACAAGCACTAATAAATAATACCTTAACCCTTTCCCTCATATAGTTGCTTCTGATGCCTCTGAAGCAGACTGCTTTTTAAAAACATAGTGACAAAAGAAACAAGAGGCCCATGAGGGCCTATGCTCTACTGGTATGGTTCTTTGCTCATTTTCAATCCAGAGCATGTATGTATGGTGAAGATCGGATAGTAAATGGAGGCTCTTTTGTGTTCACAAGCTGTATTATAGCAATTTTTACAATTTCATGGGCCATAATCCAGTCTTGCCGGATCTGGCTGGTTTTCAAAAGGAACCAAGCTCTCATCAATATTTAACTACTATCTAAGTTTGGTGAAGATCAGATAGTAAATAGAGCCTCTATTGTGTTCACATGCTCAATTATAGCAATTTGAACAATTTCAAGGGCCATAATCCAGTCTTGCATGGTCGGATCTGGCTGGTTTACGAAAGGAACCGAGCTCTCATGGATATCTAACTACTATATAAGTTTGGTTGAGATACAATCAAAAGTGAAGACTGTATCGTGTTAACAAGCTCTTTTATAGCAATTTTGACCATTTCAAGGGCCATAATCCAGTCATGCATGCGCGGATCTGGCTGGTTTTCGAAAGGAACCGAGCTCTCATGGATATCTAACTACTGTATAAGTTTAGTTGAGATACAATCAAAAGACTGTATCGTGTTAACAAGAAATTGTTTACGGACGGACGGACGCATGCACGGACGACGGACAAATCGCCACGACATAAGCCCTTCTGGCCTTTGGCCAGTAGAGCTAAAAATTGCTCAAAACAAATAAATGTCTCCTTTTGCCACAATGTTTTCCACTTTTAGTCATAGGTTATCCATTTAATTATAGAGATTTTTTATTTTTTGACAAAATATGTTCAAAGTCGTTTGAGGGAAAGGGTTAACTGAGCAGAGGCAAATAAAATACTAACTTTTTGCATACAGCAAGGACTAAGAATAGGCTGTGCATCTAAACTCTTAATACCCCTTCTGATATATGTCTTTTATCAACTGTCTGCTTTGAAAACAATGAGGTAAATAATGATACAACCTGTCTACAATTGGTGTATCAGTTTATGAAAAAGAAAAAGTGCTCGTTTCAGGAAATTTCTCACATTACAGAAATGTTTTGCAATGAGGCCTGATTGAGAGGAATCAAAAATGGAAACATCTTATTATAGGGACTCAACATCTACACAAACTATATTTTTGAAACAGATTGGAAAAAGGAGAAATTGCCCATCCTACTCATTTTCTCCTTTTCCTAATGTGTTGTGCAAGGTTTTAAGCTACATAGTAGCCAAAGGTTTAAAGCTACATAGTAGCCAATAGTTGTCTGGACCTGTTTACCCGATTCACATCATACACTACCATTAGAGTAATGTACCTTTCCCACATACATCACATCTGCAGCAGAGAACTGTGAAAACATCTAGGCAAAAACATGGTAAATCTTAATAAAGGAAAGTATAGTTATTGAATACTGTAGAAAACAGTGTGGCATAAATAAGAAATTGCTCATTATGCTGCATTGTCTCCATTCTCATCTGCTGCAAACCTGTCTGTAAGTGGAGAAGGATTAAAGATAGTCAAAAATACTGTGCAAACACATTTTGATCTAAATCTTACTGTGCATACACACTTTGATCTAAATCTTACTGTGCATACACACTTTGATATAAATCTTACTGTGCATACACACTCTGATCTAAATCTTACTGTGCATACACACTCTGATCTAAATCTTACTGTGCATACACACTTTGATATAAATCTTACTGTGCATAAACACTCTGATCTAAATCTTACTGTGCATACATACTTTGATCTAAATCTTACTGTGCATACACATTCTGATCTAAATCTTACTGTGTATACACACTTTGATATAAATCTTACTGTGCATACACACTTCGATCTAAATCTTACTGTGTATTCACACTCTGATCTAAATCTTACTATGCATACACACTCTGATACAAATCTTACTGTGCATACATACTTTGATATAAATCTTACTGTGCATACACACTCTGATACAAATCTTACTGTGCATACACACTCTGATACAAATCTTACACTGTATAGACTCTCTGATCTAAATCTTACTGTGCATACATACTCTGATATAAATCTTACTGTGTATACACACTCTGATCTAAATCTTACTGTGCATACACACTCTGATCTAAATCTTACTGTGCATACACACTCTGATACAAATCTTACACTGTATAGACTCTCTGATCTAAATCTTACTGTGCATACATACTCTGATATAAATCTTACTGTGTATACACACTCTGATCTAAATCTTACTGTGAATACACACTCTGATCTAAATCTTACTGTGCATACACACTTTGATCTAAATCTTACTGTGCATACACATTCTGATCTAAATCATACTGTGTACACACACTCTGATCTAAATCTTAATTGAACACACATGTAACTGTGTAAAGTTTTGTTCATCTTTGGCTCATAATTTGGCACATTATCCCCATGATTATATCTGCATCTTCTTGTTTAAACTGGCTTTTACATTTCGATTTTCTATAAAAAGGAACAAACACTGGAATTGGAATAAGAATGAATAATCCCATGTGATGTAGACCTGTGATAATTCCTAATATGCAAAGTGGGAATTGTTAAAATTACAGTTTCCCTTGAACAACAAATCTACAGCGTACAATTTGGATAACATCATAAATAAATGCAATTACTCCTTTTGTCATTGTGAGTTTCTCCTTTTGCTCCAATGTTTTCAAAATTATTTTCCTGTAGATGCGTCAGAACGCGTCTACAAGTGGGAAAAAGTGGTGGGGGGCTTGGGGGTATTAAACAAAAGGACTCTAGCTGACAGTGGGAGGTATCACAGGTCTATTTATAACATGAGAACACAAGTGTTTTACAGTAACTTATATATATGTCTAGCTTAAGATATACTTTAACTCTAACCCACATACAGACGCTTTCCGATGCCTCTGCAGCAAACCAATTTTGAAAACATTGTGGCAAATCGAGAAATCACTCATAATGAGCAATTTCACCTTTTGCCTCAATGTTTTCAACTCTATTCAATAACCTCTTATTATAGGGATTTTTCATTTTTTGCCTAGACGTTTTCAAAGTCGTCTGCTGTAGTTTTGCTTCATGTGGGAAAGGGTTAATAGAGCACAGGAGTTGTACATGATAAAAGCCTTTAGCTTAATCTTTCTAAAAGCAATGGTTCACCAAGAAAGCCATCTGATTACATAATTGAAAATACAGCTGTAGAAATCAATTTTAACAGAAAATACTGCATAGAATTATTATCTAGGAATATATATATCAGGTATTAAAAATATTTTCTCGAACATTTGTTGTTTCTGTTTTTTTTCATAATAATTTCTTCAACAATAATTTATTAAAATATCTTAGGTATATGATACAATAATCCTTTTCCACATGCAACAAATCTGTAGCAGACGACCTTGAAAGAAACTAGGCAAAAATATCGAAACTCTCTTTAAATGAAGGAACATTTCTTGAATGAGATTTTTAACACTTCGGCAAGATGAGAACCCACTCATATGAGAGAAATATCTCCTTTTGCCACAACATGTTCAAAAGTTGTCTGCTGCAGAGGTATCAGAAAGTTTCTGTCCATGGGTAAGTGTTAACCCTTTTCCATTTGGAGACACATTTTGACACATCTGCACCAGATGACTTTAAAAAACATTGTAGTAAAAGGAGAAATTGCTCATGATGAACAATTTCCCCTTTTGTCACAATGTTTTCAACTCTTTCTAAATTTATCCTTTCATTTAGAGATTTATATATATATTTTGTCTTTACATTTTCAAAGTTGTCTGCTGCAGAATTGTCATATGTGGTTAAGGGTTAACAATGATCAAGGGAGAACCTGCAAATAACCCAACCACTACTGACAGTCTGAAGGTGGAGGAGTTATCTCCCAGTGTCACCTTGTCAAGGTAAATTGTTCTGTAATCATAACATCTAAAATGTTAAAATTTATTACAATTTTGGTACAGAGTTGAAAACATTGTGGGCAAAGGAGAAATTGCTTGTTTGGAGTAATTTCACCTTTTCCCACAATGCTTTCAAAATGTGTCTGCTACTGAGGCATCTAGTCTTCTATTTCCTGTATAAGCATTACCAATTAGCTCGCAATCAGTTTTTGAAATCTTTCAAATAGAAAATATGTGATCAAAATTAAAGAGAAAATGTCCTATCAAAATCATTCAAGTTAATGGAAAATGAACTATTTAACCCTTTCCCATTTGCATGGACAATTTTTGCTTCTCCTAAAATGATACTTAGATTTCATCTAAAAAGAAAGTTATTTCAACAAAGGTGTGTCTTCAATTTTTAAGACCCAGTCGCGGCACTACGGTCATGGTGGAGTGCCCTTGGGCAAGGCACATTTTCTAGCCTAGTACTGGTTTGTTTACCCAGGGATCATGAATAATTAAATTTAATTGCGCGCTAAATGACCTTAGCTGTCGATGCGCCATAAAACAATATACATTCATTCATTCATTCATTTTTTAAGAAGAAGAGAACCACACCCCATGAAAGTTTAACCTTTAGAAGCTGATGATCAGATAGCTTGACAGTGTTGTCAGTTTTCTGTCAACAATTTTCTCCCAATACCTTTGGGATTTTTGGATACTGTTACAACTAGATAGGTAAACAGATTTAAAACCTTGATGAATGCACAAGAGTCTTAATGGTTGGTATTCATTTGGCATGGCTTATGTATTTATCTCTTTGTAGCATTCAGCCATTGTTAACCCTTGAAGACACATTTTGTTGCACTTTCATGAAGATTGTGATAAAAGAAAAATTGTTCATTGTGGCAAACGAAGTAATTGCTCATCATTATGCTACAGATTTGTAGAAATTGGGAAATGGTTAGGCAAAAACAAAAATAATATTTATTCCTTTAATTCATTTGATAACCAAGAGGGTTTTGCAACATCAATTTTATCTAATAACTTTGAAAGGGCTATATTATGCTTTCTGTAAAATACATGCAAATACTCTTCTGATTTCTCGTCCATGGATGGATAATGCCGACCTTTGCTGCGCCCTAAACATTTGGTCTTGTCTTCGGCAGTTATTTGGCAGTAAAAACCTTTCGAAGAATCAAACCTGTAAAAATAATGAAATTTCGGCTCCAATGACAATAGCCAAGTAATGTCTAGATAGACACAAACTTACCAATTACCATGTTTTGTTACAATCCATGAAATAATTGTCTTGATTGGGTTGTTGTTGGGTGTTTTACCCCACTTTCAACTATATTTCAGTTATATCAGTGTTTCCTGGGTAAGTTACCTGTACTACTGGTCCATTTATCCTGACACCAGGCAGTCAGTTGTAATGCTAACCTCTCAAACCTGAGTGCCAAGGAGGACAGCCATTACTACCATTTTTAAAGTCTTTAGTATGACCCGACCGGGGATCGAAACCACGACCTCACGCACCAGAGCCAGACACTCTACCACTACACCACTGAGGCGGTATAAATAGTGTCTTGAAAGTAGCAGGTGGTTCTTCCAGAACAAGTTAATTTTCCCACCTTAACTGATAGAATATTTCTTTTATGAATTGTTTGCTTTAACTTGATAGAAAATTGATTCATTGGAGTTTTGAAGGCAATTGTCAAAAGTTGTTCAGTTACAATGCAGCAGCCAGTTCAGCTAACAAGGTGGTTTTTTTTATTTCTCGCTCCAGAACTCCATACAACTGGCTACACTCATAGATTTGTTTAGCCAATTGGTGGAAGACGAAGGATGCTAGTCACAATGACTTTTATCAAGCACTGGAAAGAATTGAAGGACGAGCCAGAGTTCAAAATTAGAACTCTTTGATTAAAAGCCTTTGTGGTTACATACACAGAACTCAGGGCTTGTAATTTAAGAGTAGGAATCATTTTGAGAAGAAGTAAACATAATGTCTTTATTTCTCTTTTTGACAAACCGTTTCACAAAAGCATTTCAAAGAATATGTGTTGCCTGCATGTAGTTGTAAAAGAAGTGAGAAAATGGCCAGTAAAAAATCCATATATAGGCACACTAGTTACACATGTAGTTCATCTTCAGGTCACAAGTTATTATAACCCAAGTTTGGAATTGATACATTAAAAACCAAAAAGGCAGATAACTCCAAAGATTGACATGCAAGAATTATGTTCCTGATATTGTTCTATTATCCAGAATAAAGCTATGGCCAATTAAATTCAAAACAGGCAGACGACACAACAATTTTGTTAAGGCCAGGGGGGGGGGGGGGGGGGGGGGGGGGCGGGGCTATTTTGCCTTATATGGCTATAGTGAAAACTTAAAGAATCTTCTCCTCCAAAAGTGTCAGGCTGATTTTCGAATAATTCTGTAGAAATGTTACTTGGATGACCCTCTATCAGATTCCTTCAAGCCATGTTGATTGGTCGAAAAACATCAAATGATCTCTTGATAAAATGCAAAGATTTCGAATCACAGCTTCAGGAAAACCAAACCAAAGTTTAGTGAAAATATCTGATATGCAGTTTCTGCCTTTCATGAACTCAGAATATATAATTTGAAATCAGCTTGTAGACAGTCTTTCATATATCCCAATAACAGCATTTCCTGGTTTAGTTACCCATACCATGTGTATTTAGTTTATCCTGAAGCATCTGTTTTTCCCAAAACTCTCCCATTTAGGGATTACCCCCTACCCCAACACACAGTAGTAAAATGTGACCTCAACCTATTGACTCAGAACCTATGGAACTTTTTTTCCAATCATGGTCATTTCATAGACCTTTATACAATTGATCCCCAATTCAGTAGCATTTTAAGATGAACCTCATCGTGCTAAAGCCAAGGAGGGAAGCCACTAGTTATATTTTCTTAACTTTTTGGTATAGCCAAAACAGGACTCTAACCCTGATTACACACATTCTAGATCCTATACATCATGTAACTGTTAAATTGTAGAATATGTATATAAAAAATAATTACCTTAATACTTGACTGTAATCAAATGTGGGGGATATATGAAGAAATGATTGCAGTTTGTTCATCACTTCAACGGGAGAAGATTTCAATTTCTCTCCATCCACAATAAAAATCTGCAAAGAAATCCCCAAAATAATTTAGTTTTCATAACAAAAATAATACATATTAGTACATGCATCTTACAGAAATGACTTAATTCATCTTTGCCTGTGTCTGTGCATGTGCTGACTTTAGGTTTAATGGCAACATGACACCAAAGTCATCATTGCAAGCCAACAGAACACTTCTATGTCTTTTGAATAAACTTCAGGAGATATTTCTCATATTAAACATTTAATATATATCTCTTATTAACACTTTCCCACTTGCAAACATAAGTTGATGCATATGCAGCAGCCACTTTTGAACGAATTTGAACAAAAAAAGAAATGATCATTATATGCAATTTCTCAATTTGCCAAATTTTTCAACTCTCTGGATTAATTCAACACTTTTGTTTTAGAAAACTTTAATATTTTTACCTAGAAGATTTAAAATTTGTTTGCTGCAGATTTGTTGTATGAAGGAAAAGGCATTAACAATGTCTTAAAATGCCCAAAATTTACATTTTCATTCTTTAAGATTTTACTTACTTTTCATATTTCATTTTATTGTGAATTTTTTCTCCTTTTCCACAATATTTTCTTCTCAGTCTCAAAAATTTATGAATCCTGACCATGGATTAAACCCTTTCCCTCATAAAGACGCTTTCTGAAGCCTCTGCAGCAGGCGGCTTTTTGAAAACATAGTGACAAAAGAAGAAATTGCTCAAAACAAGCAATTTCTCCTTTTGCCATAATGTTCCACTTTTAGTCGTAGGTTATCCATTCAATTAGAGATTTTCCATTTCTTGACAAAACATGTTCAAAGTCGTCTGCTGCAGAATTGTCGTATGAGGGAAAGGGTTAACAAATCTTTTAGTTGAAAATGTTCATCAATTTGGAAGATTGTAACACAAGATGTTGATGGCCTTGGATCACTCAGCTGAGTTATACCTAACGTATTGTCAATCACAATAACTCATTTGCGATTACGAAAGCTAATAGTAGCATAATTTTGGCCTAGTGAACTTAAGCTGCGTGGATCTAGTTGTTTAAGAGGAGATGTTGTTTGAAGAAATTGTTGACGACGGATGACCGATAAAAGGCGTTCACAATAGCTCACCTTTAGCACTTTGTGCACAGGTAAGCTACAAGGTATATCAATCAGGTTATCAAATAAATGTGTAGAAACTCTAGTCCACCTGCATTCACCTGTATTCACAATTTGACACATCTACAGAAGGAGATTTTCATTAACAGAGATTTTCATATTATGTCTTGTCGATATCAGTCATCCCCTGCAGATGTGTTACAATAATGTTAAAAAGGTTAAATTAATACCTGTCTAGAGGAATAATAATCAAGCCAATTATTCAAATGATGTTCATATAAGCCTGGCTCTAAACATCGATTTCTCAATGATTTTACGGCACTAGGAGCTGTTTCTGAGGCAGAGATAATGTCGTGGAATGACATGTTTGTCGCAACAGGGTCTTCATGGGCTCGTATATGCTGGAGAAATGAAAAAAGATTACGATATAAACAACTAGAGCTTTCACTGAAGATGTAAATACCCCCAAAACAGCACCTTGACCTACACCATAACTTAATAAGTAAAGAGCCATAACTCTGTAAAATAACATGCAATTGTAAGACTTTTAGGATATGAACATCTCCTCTTGGTATAGAAGCTTCATGTAAATTTTATTGAATTCCACCAAGTGGTTTGTAAGAAATAGGCCGGACAAAAATATGGCTTATGACCGACCGACACAGTGACTCCTAAAATATATGGCTTCGACCAACCGACTGACCAACACAGTGACTCCTATATACCCCCTCTTCTTCGAAGGGGGTATAATTAATTATATATAAAATATTACATTCAAATAGCTCTTAACGAAAGAATGAGTTGACAATATGTTCTTGAATGAAGGCAAACAAACAAATTTGTCAATAACCAAAAATAGCTCTTATCCATACACTGACATTGATCTAGCATTCATTTTATTCTCATACATGACAAAATGGTTCAGATTCAGAAAAAGAATCACAATATGAGCCGTCCCGCGAGAAAATCAACATTATGGCCTCTGTGTAATGTATCAGATCAGCCTGCGCAGTCCTCGCAATTACTTGAGAACATGTCAGTAAAAGTAAAATTGGTTGTTTAAAGTGTCACCCCAATCTCATCGAAATAAGACTCAACTCAATACATATGCATATATGATCCGTTCCATGAGAAAACCAACATTTTGGACTATGCGTAATGTATCAACCCAGATCAGCCTGCTCAGTCTGCGCAGCCTAATCAGGGCCAACACATTTGTCTCAGGGGGATAGAGATATAGAGTAATGATTCCTGAAACAGAAAATCAACAAGAGGCGAAAAGTGTCTATCCGGGTTAGCCTTGTGGCATGCTTATGCTGATCTGGGTCGATACATTACGCAGAGACCACAATGTTGGTTTTCTCGCAGGACGGCTCATATCCATTAGCTTATTTAATTGTGGCATCGTGCCATGTTGAATAGTACATGTAAATCAGTGTTTTATGGTCAGCTTAAACAAAATACATAACTTTTATCATCTTCACACAAAAATCAATATTTATATTTATAAACAAGAATAGATTTAGATCACAATGTGCCACCTAATTATCTTATCAGAATCATTCTAGTTCTTGTACTACAAGCATCCCATAAACCTCTGAGGAACGAATATGTACCAAAAACTATAAAACAAAAGTGAGCAATTTGTTTCGTAACTACCTTTAAATAACCCTTTCCCTCATATAGACGCTTTCTGACGCCTCTGCAGCAGACGGCTTTTCGAAAACATAGTAACAAAAGAAGAAATTTCACAAAACGTGCAATTTCTCCTTTTGTCACAATGTTTTCCACTTTTTGTCATAGGTTATCCATTCAATTATAGAGATTTTCTATTTTTTGATAAAATACTTTCAAAGTCGTCTGCTGCAGAATTGTCGTATGAGAGAAAGGGTTAATCCTTTCCATTCTGATGCATCTGTAGTAGACAACTAGTGAAAACATTGTGACATGGAGAAATTGCTATACAGTAGTGAGCAATTTGTCCATGTGACACAATGTTTTCGATTCTGCTTAATAGTTATACTTTCATTTATAAAGTTTTTTTAAGGTTGTCTGCTGCTCTGATGTTAGTTGAAAAGAGTTAATTTCAACAATGGTAAGTTTTAATGTGTCACGATTAAAACTGAAACGTTATTTTAAGAAACCCTAAACAAGAGGGTGAAAATCTCATATTCGCTTTTACATTCTCTTTTTTTTAACTCTGACTAGCCTTTATCCACATACAATAAATTTACAGCAGGCTATTTTGAAATATCTAGGCTTAGGTTGTAATGGACAATCTTTATAACTGAAAGTGAACTTATAGAATAGTTGAAAACTTTATAAATATAGGAAATATAGTTCATTATGAGTAATAAAACATTTTGCCACAATGTTTCCAAAAGTTAACTGCAACAGATCTGCATGTGGGAAAGGATTAAATCTGGCATGAACGAAGATCTAAATATAAACTTTCTGCTCCCAAGACAGAAAATCTAATCATGATGAAGATGTTGATTAAGATCGTTTATTAACCTTTCCCCACCTAACAGACAGGTTTTGATGCATCTACAGTAGAGGAATTTTGAACAAGAGCTGTCCATAGGGCAGTGTGGTCCACTTTTTTAGTGCTTGCCAATAAAACAAAACTGTTTTTTTGCAGTAAAAGGCAAAACAAAAATCTCTGTATTTGTCAAAGTGTAAACAAGTCTTTAATTGCATTTCGAAAAGTCGAGCTAAAACATTATGTCAAAAAAGAGAAATTGCTCATGATGAAATTTCCCTTTTTGCCACAATATTTTCAACTCAATTTGATAAGCATTTTTTTTTTATAGATTCATGTTTTTACTACGATATGTTCAAAGTTATCTGCAGTATATTTGTTGTATGTGTGAAAGGGTTAAGAATCCTACCTGATACCATGAGTATGCTCGTTTTGCTGGGTCGATGAGGATACAAACAACTCTAGCATTGGGTAATAAGGCATGGGCTCGCATCGGTACAAGGGCGTTATCAAAATAGGTTGCACTTTTCTCAAAAAAATACTCGGAACTGGAGTTACTGGGTTTGGGAAAGAAATCCAAGTACCTGTAAAAATTACAACAACATATGTTTAAAGTATAAATCATCAGTTCCTTTTTTATTTTAAATCTTTGATAATTGTGGATTCAAATCAGACTGTGTAGATGTGCAGGCCAATCTAGATACACAGTCTTTTAAGTTCATATTTTTAAGCACAGATAAACAAATATACCATCACAACCAAACAGATTATTAAAACATGGGCTCTGAAGAATAAAACATTGATCATTGAAATTATAAATCATAAACATTGAGGGAAAAGGAGAATTTTCGCAGTTTTTCCAATAAAATTTTAGCTGTCGACTGCTGAAAAAGTATAGAAATTAATAAGAAGAAACATTACCAGTCAATTCCTTTGAGGTAGTTTTTGCCGCTAAAAAACTGGACTTCTTCAAAAGTATCTTTGCTATTATAATTACTTCTGATCATCGGGTGCATGGATAAGAATGAATAGAGAGCAGTGGTTCCTGTAAATAAGAACTTATCCTGTATAAGGGAACTAATTCACAAGTTCAAAGCTAGAGTGAAAATACTCAAATTGTAACAGCTTTCTGTAATGCTATAATTTAACAATTCACCAAAAAATCACAAATATTCTTTTTATTCAAAGTTGAATTGAAAACATTAATTGTAAAGATTATTTTTATTCACAATATCTTTGCCATTAAAATGAAAATTATCACACAATTTCACTGTACACTGAATGAGTTATAACATTATATCACACTGGCATTCAACGGTATTTCACCTGTTAGCGTTAAATAAATATAATTAAAGCCACAATGTACATATGAATCCTATTTGGAAGCCTAACTAAAAGTCAGCCCAACAAACTTAAATGGTTATTTCATCATGCTATTATCAACCTTCATGGGCATATATGCGGTGCATTATTAGACAAACCAACTGTAAAACATTTACAACCACTTTCACCAATGCATTTACTCAGATTAATCTGGATCTATGATGTTTGCTAGTAAATCACTGAAGCACTCAAGCTAACTTGTAGCTTTTTGCATGGATGGGCTCATATACAATATTGGTTTATTCATAATTTCTAAATAAAACTTAAACATGATCACCTAACAAACACAAATTACAAAGTAATTAGGACTTGAAATTGAGTTGAATGAAAAATGAAATTCAAACCTGTTTTCTGGGGACCAACAACCAGGAATTTTGGAAATTTGCTGCATGTTTTGTTGACAGACCAGATTTCTAGGTGTCTTTCATAATCACAGGGGTTCTGCAAAATATAAAGATCAGCTTATGATAGGGCATTGTGTCTTAACCCTTTCCCTCATAAAAACGCTTTCTGACGCCTCTGCAGCAGACGGCTTTTTGAAAACATAGTGACAAAAGAAGAAATTGCACAAAACGTGCAATTTCTCCTTTTGCCACAATGTTTTCCACTTTTCCACATTTTGTCATAGGTTATCCATTCAATTATGGAGATTTTCTATTTTTTGACAAAATACGTTCAAAGTCGTCTGCTGCAGAATTGCCGTATGAGGGAAAGGGTTAAGCACTTTTATGAGATACTATACAGAAACAAGTTTTTGTCTTGCACAAAAAAAAAGCAAAGAAATGAAATGCTTCGTAAACTTTAAACTTTCTCAATGTTTTTACACCTTTGTTAAAATAGTTCTTCCAATTTCAATCATGTTAAAATTTTCCCAGCAAGTTACTTTAAGGCAGATACATCTCCAAATATCACATCATGTAAATGGATAATTGAATAACATAAATACAAAACAATACCCCTAGGTATTAGGTACTTGCCACTTTCCTCACTATATTTACATAATTTAAAAGACTTTTATGTGTTAAGCAACTTTTAAAATCTGTAAGTTTTTTATTTTCTCCAATCAACAGTGTCACAAAAAACATTACATGTACATCTCAGCTACTCACGGATATAATCACAAAATCTAAAATCTCGTTGAAAACAGAACAAGAGACAAAAAGATCATTGTGTAAATTTATCTTTCTCTCATGTAGTTTTAATTTGAATAATCTATCCATTGTACAAAAAAAAGATTTAATAGAAATCACAGATTTTAACGTTCTTAGGATATATACATACAAGGGAAACAAGCAATTTTGTTGTCAAAATTATAATTACAACAATCTTTGAAGATTATTTTAAAATCAGGCCTATATAATTATTTGTACAAGAAGATTTTACTATACGTATATACATATAAGCAAAACAAGTCCATACCCTGGTGGTCATGTTTTTTAAATGAATCAGAATAATTTGAACAATTGTTGTAGACGGTCCCCCAAGGCACATTAAGGCTAAATTATTTTCTTATCTGACCAGCGTTTTTGTACGAGAAGTTTTCACAATAAATACATATACGGTAAATAAGAACTTGTGCCTAATTCTATTCAAATTAGGCCAGTTCTTTTGAACTAGAAGATTTTTTAATTTTTCACTATACACATATAAGTAAAACAAACTCCACCCACTGGCGGCCATGCTTTTCAACGGACCTGAATAATAAGAGCTTAGAATACACCAAATAAATTCCTTCTTTGTTTCCATGTAAATCAACCAGTTTCAGTCCTCGATTGACACGCTTTATAAGCATTTCTCAAGTAGAACACCATATATCATTGAAAAGAATTACCTGTGGCTTTAAAGCAATCCAAAGAAAATGGGTGGTCATGCAATTTGCAAGAAAGAACTCACCAGGCCAAAATGGTAGCCGTGATTTTGGACCAAATCGGGCCCGGACAAAACCGATGTTTAGCATTCTCTAATTTCATTTTCAAACAAGGTCAAAATACTAAAAGCCATCAAATCAATCATTTCCAGTGAATCCTATACACATTTACAATGATTTTAAACTCAATGTCATATATTCAATGCATTCTGGTGATTGTATCCACCCATTTCTATGCAAACAATGCTTTTTCCTTTAACTTAAAAGTTTAAGGGACTATTTGGGCGTAGATCAGCAAGACTGCGGATGTATTTTGACCTTGAACAATCTTGAAAGAGGGTCACCCAAGGAACATTTGAGCAAAATAATTTTTAAATCAGGCCTGTGCTTTTGGACAAGAAGATTTTTAAAGTTTTAGCATTTTTCCTCTTTTCTGATGCAGCAGCAACCGAAGTTCTAGTTGGAATTAAATTCTCTGAATAATTTTTGATGAGGGAACCTTTTTGTGAAATAGCTATGAAATCGGATCAGTAGTTTCAGGGAAGAAGATTTGAACGGATGCCGGACTGAAAACCAGATGGTGTGTTATCACAATTGCTCACCTTCACCACTTTGTGCTCAGGTGAGCTAAAAATATAACATTTCTACAGATGAAAGTGTTTTTATTGAATAGAGATGAAGACATAATAACAAGCGGAGAAATTGCTTATTAAACATGTCCGCCAGGGGTTCGAAAGACCGACAAAAGTGCCGGTCTGGACCGGAATTCGAATCCCTAGACCGATTGCAATCTTAAAACTTGTAAAAAAATCGGTCCGAGATTTTATAAAATTTATAAAATTTCGTTAATACCTACGCTATATATGTCACTGTGTAAACGAAAAACCAATAAAATCCTAGTAAGTACACACGCTCTTTGTTTCTAAAGCGTAGGATAACCGTCGAGAGAGTCACTTACCGTGACGTAATCAAGATAAGCCGCCGATAATCGGTCCAGGAGGTGTGACAATCGGTTATATATTTACTCCCTTCGGTTTGACAGATAATGCATGTGTTAAAGGCTTCTTTAAAAGTGTTTGCTAATTACTAGTTGATCAGTTTAACATATTTTAATCGGTCCAAGTCCGGTCTGAACGGCTAATTGATAAATTATTTTTATTTTCGTTTCGGACCGTTTGTAATTTTCAAACTGTTACAAACGGTCTACGCTGTGTTAAAACCATTATGGAACATTAAAGGTACTTATAATTGGAAATGTTATTGATGTCGATATTTAGAATTCGATGTGTTATGACTCAAAGTTTTATCGTGTATATATAATGCAGAAGTTTTAAGTTCATTTGTCTTTCGATGCTTAATTGAAATGGCTCAACGCAATTTACTTGCGATGTTCAAAAAGTCAAATGACCGGATTGGCAACCCGGATCATGTTGACAAAGAGAACCGGTTTGGGGAACCGGTTCATAATGACTCAAACAGTCGGATTGGCAAACCGACTGAGTTAGTATGTTGGGGTGGCAACCCAATTCATACGATCCGGCCTGGAAAACCGGTTGATCAAATGGGTAAAAAACGGGATGCGTTTTCAATCATGAAAAGTGAATCGGTACATGAGCAAAATGCTAAAGAGAGAAAAAGAAAGCTGAGTTGTGGGGCGTCCTCCGAACAAGCTTGTAAAAAGACAAAAAGTGATGAGAGTTCTGTAGCTAAATTCTTCCAAATGTCATGGCTAGAGGAGTTCAAGTGGCTCAAGTCAGAAAATCGAACAATGTTCTGTTCACTTTGTATTTTACACAGAAGCAAATTGAAGTTCTCTCAGTCTGGTTCGACACATTTTCGTGTCTCGTCTTTACGTGAACACGAGGGCAGTAGCGGGCATTTGAATTCTTTAAAGCTGGACTCAGACATTCAGTCGAGGCAGATTCCTTCAGTCTCGGAATGTATAAATAAGGAATCTGACAAAATAGAGGCTGCTGTATGCCGACTAATAAGAACTGCTTACACTGTCGCTAAAAGCCATATGCCGATATCTATGTACGCAGAGCTCTGTGAGCTACACTTATGTAACGACACGTGTCTGACAAAAAATCTGTACCAAGAAGACAGTGCTTGTACGGAGTTTATAACTCTTATTTCCCAGTCTCTTGACGATAGTATAATAGAAAAACTCAGACAGAGCCCAGCGCTGGGCCTGATGATAGATGAAAGCACTGATCTTGGTATGGAGAAACACTTAATAGTGTTTATTAATTACTTGGATAAGGGCATACTGCAAACAAGTTACTTGACTTTGATCAAACTTACGGCTGCAGATGCCAATGTTGTATTTTCTTCCCTTGTTGGCTATCTCAGAGCCTGCGACATAGATATTAGAAAGGTATATGGGTTTAGTTCTGACGGTGCTGCTGTTATGGTTGGAAAGCAAAACGGAGTTGCTCAAAGGCTGAACAATGAGAACGAATATATGCTATCTATGCATTGCGTAGCCCATAAACTGGCCCTATCAAGCCTTGATGCTTCTAAGTCGATTAAAGAGGTGAGCTACTTTGAAGGCATGTTACATTCGATCCACTCATTCTTCAATAGATCGAGCAAACAACTAGAGCACTTGCGACTTTGGCAGGACATTTTAGATGATCCAAAAGTTAAACCATTATCATTTAATGAGCTGCATAATTGAGAAAAGTAGTGGCTAGCTGCAACATAACGCAAACTTTACCTTTGAAGACAAGTGAATAAGCATACTTACCTAAAAACAGAATTATAGAATTATGGTCGATATATTTTACATGGTATTTCAAAAACAACAAAGACATTCTTTTTAGTAAAAGGTTTATTTGTATATAGACAAAGCAATGATAACCCTACAAACAAAGCAGTAAATAAGATAAAAATGTATCTTCTGTGCACCACCAATAATTCCCTAGTAAGTACGATATTGGATTACGGGTCGAACATTTTTAAGTACGAACGAGCAATGTAAACATGTGCGTTGTTATGTTCGTCTGCAAATTTTGGTAAATTACGATTTGATAAGTACTTCTACATTGACATTATCGAGTGATGACAATGTTATACATCCATCTATGCAAGGTAACCTGAAATAAACATGAAATTCATTTTTTTTTAAAGTGTTCAAATTTGATATTTTTCAAGAAGGGTAAAGGGGGGGGGGTATTTTTTTTTTATTTCACCCGGACCGATTGGGATTTCAAAATTTCCGGAGCCCTGATGTCCGCACATGGGAAAAGATAAAAACAAGCCGCCAACTTACTCTCCAAATAGGTTTCTCGTCATCTGGGAACATGTCAAAATATTTGATAGCATGTTCTATGGGTGTTTGCTGTTTTAACTTCAGATTCGTCCAACACTGGACAAACTTCACAGCACTCTCAAACGTATACAGTGCCAATCTGTCATTACCGTAGTTAGACAGATGGGTCATGAAAATACTGATCTGTGAAAAACAAATATGTCTAAAATAGTAAAGCACTATGTACTTGATATTACAAATATTGTTTTATAAGCAGGATAACAATAAAATTTAATGCAAGTACTTTGCTAACACAGCCACGGACAGCTATGCAAACATCAATAACAGAGTAAGACATAAGCTCGCTTTGGACACAATGCCAGCAAGATAAAATAACAAGAGGGCCATGATGGCCCTGGAATCGCTGCTGATTTAGTTTTTTTCACTTTAGCTATATAAGCCCCGCCCCCTGGCGGCCATAGTTTCCAACCAATCAACTTGGCTTAAAGAAATCTGATAGAGGGTCACCCTAGGAACATTTCTACAAAATTATTTGAAAATCGGCCTGACACTTTGAGGAGAAGAGTTTTTAAGTTTTCACTATAGCCATATAATGCAAAATAGCCCTGCCCACTGGCGGCCATGTTTTTCAATCAACATGGCTTGAAGGAATCTGATAGAGGGTCATCCAAGGAACATTTCTACAAAATTATTTGAAAATAGGCCTGACACTTTCGGAGGAGAAGATTTTTTAAGTTTTCACTATAGCCCCGCCACCCCTGGCGGCCATGTTTTTCGACCAATCAACATGGCTTGAAGGAATCTGATAGAGGGTCATCCAAGGAACATTTCTACAAAATTATTTGAAAATAGGCCAGACACTTTCGGAGGAGAAGATTTTTTAAGTTTTCACTATAGCCATATAAGGCAAAATAGCCCCGCCCTACCCTGGCGGCCATGTTTTTCGACCAATCAACATGGCTTGAAGTAATCTGATAGAGGGTCATCCAAGTTTTTTTCATTTCGTTGCCATGGAAACCAGATTTTTGCATGGATCCCAAAAATTTGAAGGAAATCCGGTGTGGTCATTGAGAGGATGCTTTCTGTGAAGTTTCATCCCAATTGACCCACTGGTTACTGAGGAAAAGAAGTTGACGCACGACGGACGACGGACAACGCACGCCGGACAAAAGGCAATCACAATTACTCACCTTGAGCAAAGTTCAGGTGAGCTAAAAATAATAATATTACAGTATATCCATGAGATTTCTATATTCCTGTTCAGGTTTTCAAACATTTGTTCAGATAGAAATGATGTTAAGTACAAAGCTAATAGCCTTGAAAAGAAACGAAAAAGCTATTTCTCCTTTTCTAACACTTTTTTCTTTTTCTTAAAATAATGCCACTTATAAAATATGGCAAATATCTATGAAATAAAGAATAAGTATTGAACAGAGTAGAAAACATTGTGGCAAAGGTAGCAATTGCTCCTCATGATCAATATCTCCTTTTGCCTCAGTGTTTTCAAAAGTAGAAAAAGGTTTAAAGAGTACAAATATGGCATGTCTGGTAATGAGTTAACCATTTGACACACACAAACACGGTTTGACATGAACACAGTAGAAAACCTTTGAAAACATTGTGTTACTCATAAATGCCAAGAAATCAAATTGATTGAATGATTACGCTTTCATTTATAAGGATTTTCTATATTTCCCCAAATAGATGTTTTCGAAAGGGAAATTTGCCTATTTTTTTGTGTTGAAAAATGTTAATAATTTCAACTTATAAGCAAAGTTTCACTATCTACGCAAACTGTTGTTAATTCTGTTTACTTACAGGATTATAGAGGAAAGATCTAAAGAGGTCTCCACCATGAATACTGGCATCTAATTTCGATCTGCCTCCTGGATATGAGTCCAAAAATATTGTATGGGTAAACAACCCACATGTCTGTCGAGGTAGAACCTATGATACAACAATTGTGTAATAACAGTCTTGGATATAAGTTATAACAGTCTTGGACATAAGTTATAACAGTCTTGGATATGCATCATTTCCCCATTGCTTTTCAGGATTTTTCATAGCCCTTTCCAACATGTTTACTAAAAGATTGCAGCAGAAGACTGAGAATATCTACGTATACATAAAGTAACTAATATTGTGAGATTTCCAATTTCTCTCTTTCCTATTTTGTTTTCCAAAGTTAATTGCTACAGACTAATAATGAGCTTAACCCTTTCCCACATGTAGACACCTTTTGAGGCATCTACAGCAGAACACATTTGAAAACATTGCGACAAAAGGAGACATTGCTCATAAGGACAAATTACGCCAAAAACATCCGCAGCCAGACAACTATACAGCCAAATAGTTCTTGAAAGAACCATTATTTGCTTATAAATGAGTGTAAACAATCATTATTCACCAGAATGCATTGAATATATGACAAGGAGTTTAAATTCATTGTAAATATGTATAGCAAGCACTGGACCTGCTTGAATTGATCATTTTTGGTACTTGTGTGAAAGTGAAAGTAGATTATGTGAAAGGGGTTAAATCAATTTACTAAAACCATGTCACTCACCATAACACCCTTGTACATGAACCCTTTCCGTCCCCAGCTAGGATAGAGTTTAGGGTATTCCTCAGTACTTGTGACTCGTATATCCCACACAGTTTTCCACGAGTTATACAGAGGGTCGTGCACCGGATACACACCCGAGTGGTGGGGAGCTACAGCATACTGATGTAATACTGGTATATCATGCTCCTGCGAAAGAAGTTAAATTACTTGAGTCATGTCATGCGAAAGCAGATCTTCAAAGGTTTTGATATCACTCATCATCATACATCATTTTAAATATTTGATCTATTATCCTTTTGTCATAAGCTTTCTCCAGATGCTTACAGGATTAAGAAGATTTAACCCTTTCCCACATACAATAAATCTGCAGCAGACGACTTTGAAGACATTTAGTATAAAATATGAAAAGTCTCTTTAAATGAAGGTATAATTATTGAATACAGTTGAAAACGTTTTGGCATAGAGTTGTCTGCTGCAGATGTGTCCAAAATGTGTCTATAGGTGGCAAAGGGTTTAACTCTTTCCCTCATATGACAATTCTGCAGCAGACGACTTTGAACGTATTTTGGCAAAACATAAAAAATCTCCATAATTGAATGGATAACCTATGATAAAAAGTGGAAAACATTGTGGCAAAAGGAAAATTGCACGTTTTGTGCAATTTCTTCTTTTGTCACTATGTTTTCAAAATGCTGTCTGCTGCAGAGGCGTCAGAAAGCGTTTATATGAGGGAAAGGGTTAAGAAGTTACCTGGGATGACAAAATCACACTTTTTAGAAAAACTATTTGCCTGAGGATAAATAATATCAGTTGCCCTGATGATTAGAAATGAAGCAACTATGTTCCTGTACAATTAATGTTTCTCTACTTTTTTCCTTCATACAACAAATCTGCAGTAGACGACTTTGAACATATTTTGTCAAAAAATGGAAATCTCTATAATTAAATGGATAACCTATGACGAAAAGTGGAAAACATTGTGGCAAAAGGAGAAATTGCACATTTTGTGCAATTTCTTCTTTTGTCACTATGTTTTCAAAAAGCTGTCTGCTGCAGAGGCGTCAAAAAGCGTCTATATGAGGGAAAGGGTTAAAGCTGTTACGAACAATGACATCCCATTTCAGTAATACTTATATACATTTATCACATAAAGCCATCTCTGGGAGTGTCAAAATCCCATTACTTTAATATCATATGACACTACTAGCTTGGTTGGTCTCCAGTCTTTCGCTCAAGTCTTTGTTACAACGTGGAAACCAAACAATGAAAATGATGCCACATCAGTGGTTTGATGTTTTATAACGTTAGTTACTTTGGCACCAAAAATAAAAAGTAATTTTTTTCGAGATACGCCTCATTAATCACTTTATGTAATAAATAGAAAATATATCTCATTCTTATCTCCTTTACTTATCATCACTTTTAATAAACATGGCTGAATATGACGCTCCCAAAGGCTTGTGGCATATCATCTTTATAATAAACTTTTTTTATCAAAAGTGATAATAAATAAACACTCATGAAATATCCTCTATGTATATAACTGATTAACCAGTGAATATTTGATGTTAGAATTCTTTATACACAAGCAACATACTGGGGCTGATGCACATGTTCGTTATACACATGAGTCACGTTCATATCACTCTGACAGGAGAGAAATTCCTGATCCAAACGTTTCCATGGTGAATAATACTCTATATACATGTAGAACAAATTGTCACCATTCAAAAGCAACATGATAATGATAGAGTTACTTCACCTTGGCAAACTGGTAGTTGAGATGCATGTTTCTCTGTAGGTCTTCCTCTGAGAATTTGTGGGCCTGTTCGTGTCTCCACATGTGGGGAAACCAGTAAAACTTCCTTGCATACTCTGTTAAACAAATAGAGCTGTGTTTGTGATAAGGAATCTAAACAATTAAACAATTGGAGAGGACCTAAAATAAGCTTTCAATCCAATCCATTTCTCCATTGTATATTTCTTAATGTTTCTTACAGGTAATTACAGCTTTCCTTGACACAGACAGCTTTTAACGCCCTATAGCAATGCCGTTTTAAATTAAAACAATAGTATCAAACTGGTGGAATTGATTTTACTTTGCCAAAAGGAGTCACAACTCTGGTGCACCTAAATCAATCTTTTAAAGTAAAACCTTGAGGATAATATTTAAAGATGGCTATTAACATCGCTATTTATAAAGGTTTAATAAAGTTCCTATTACAAGGTATTACATTTAGACAGAAAGAAGGCCATGAATTATAAGAAGAAATGGAGCTGAACAACCAATTTTATCTTTTTTCGACGAAGCTATCAAATTTTCCAATTTCTAGACACTATGATTATTATTATCTTCAGCACATGCACAACATAATATTTCGGATATTTGACAAACTATAATTATGCTTCTCCAAATATTACACACTAGGGTCTTAGACCTTCAATTTACAAAAGAATCCCAAAGCCTTAGGCCTTAGATGGGAACACATTGGTGAATAAAGAGAAATTGCTTGCTTTGTACATTTCTCCTTTATCACATTGTTTTCATTTCTACATCAGGATAATATTTATATCCATATTTCTCCAAGTAGAAAACTCAAAATAATGTAAACATTAACTATTTCCCTCTTACAGACCCATCTACCGCAAAAGACTATGGAAAACATTGTGGCCAAAAGGAGATATTGCTCAAATTAATTAAACCTATTAAATGTTAAAAGTTATCTGCTACGGGTTTGTTGTATGCGGGAAATTCAATAGCGGATGGAGTAACCCTTTCCCGCATTCAACAAATCTGCAGCAAATGACTTATAATACACTTAATGCTCATAAAGATCAATCTTTTCTTTTGCCAAAATGTTTTTAAAAGTCGTCTGCTGCAGATGTGTCAAATTCTGTTTTAAGTGGGAAAGGTTTAAAACTTTACTTACCCAAAAACAATCTGTCTCCCTCATCTTCTTCCTCATTTCCATGTTCAAAATACCAGCCAGAAAACCCTAGGACAAAATGGAAACCTTCAACTTTGGTTTGGAGCAGGGACTGAACTGTCAACATTTGCTGAAATGTAAAAATAACCTATCAGCTATCTATATACATGTATATTGAACCTTTTTCCATAACAAAATAAACAGTATAAAGCTTTGATAAAAACCTAGGCAAAACTGTGAACTAATTCTATTAATGAACATTCAATTATTGAATTGAGTTGAAAATGTTATGATAAAATGTTTTGCATGTTTTGGCAAAGGATTAAGCATTGAATAATGCTTTTATAAAATATATACAAAATTTATTAGTTGAATAATGTTTCTATACATTTTAGTGGATATATGTTCAAAAAATTACTTCTCTTTTGTACATGTATCTAGTATTTTCACCCTTTCCCCAATTTATACCACTTTCAACTTTGATGTCTCTGCAGCAGGAATATTTATAAAATATTGAATTATACAGTATATCAGATGAACATTGAAGTACAAGTATAGACCAGATGAGCCGTCCAGCGAGAAAACCTGGCCTCTGCGTAATGTATCAACACACATCAGCCTGCAGTCCACACAGACTGATCCGGGCCAACACATTCCGTCTCAGGGGGATAGAGGTATAGAGTAATGATTCCTGAAATAGAAAATCTACAGGAGGCGAAAAGTGTATTCCCGGATAAGCCTGCGTGGCATGCCTTGGCTGATCCGGGTTGATTCTTTATGCAGAGTCCACAATGTTGGCTTTCTCGCGGGACGGCTCAGATGTAATTACCTGAACATCAGTGGCTTTCATTCTGGTGCCTTCAGCGCCAACAAAAATATCATCCACATCTATCTGCATATATCTGTCCAGCGACAGGATCAATCTTCCATGTGATAGAAATGATATACAGTCTAATAACATTGGACTGTGTAACCAAAAAGAAAAGTCATAACCAAAGAAGACTCGCTTTATACCATCATTAAAGCCTTTATCCAACAATGCCGGATACACTGACTGATTGTTGGGTACATATGTATCCGTAAAATCGTCATTATAAGAACTGGCCACCTCCGCGTAAGCTAAAGGTTCATACGTGGTATGATTAGTATGAAAGACAACCCAGTCATCTTGAGGTAGTGGTCCTTCAATTACTTCCCCTGGTTTTAATATTCTCCATACATAAGAATTACTGTTGAGTCTGTAATCTTTAAGAGCTACGTTATATTGCACAGTTATCTGGAAATCAAACAATGTTTCAGAACTAGTCATATAATCATCATGTGGTTTCACAAAAAATATCATGCCAACACTATAATCACGACAATATTTATCTACCAACTGTCTATTCCAGTAATTCAAACTCAGATAAAGTTTAACTGTTTCAAATATAATCAATCCAAATCTGCCTTTGTTCAAATGGGTCAATGGAGGGAGATTTCTCTCATCCGAGATCACTTTAACAGGAAAATGAGCTGCATCAACTGCATTTACAATCTTTTTAGCACTCTTTGCATATGGAGATTCAACAAGAATAAGAACACGCCTACTGATCGGAAGATTTGTTTTGACTTCATGATTATTTGGTCCTCTGTCAGGAAAGTTTCGAAAGTTTTGCATATTACATGAGGTAACAGAGACAGGAGGTGAGGGTACTTTTCTATTAGATTTTACATGTGACGGTCTATAATATACAAGATAATGACAGAGTATCACTAAAAGTAATATCACAATGTAGAAGACCATTTTTGTCAGAGTGCAGCGACGCTGGCACAATCTTAGCAAAGACTTCGGACATATGTCCATGCACGCATAGCGAAGCCTTAAATACATGATTGTTAACTTTTAACAATTCCTTAAGTCATAAACTGAGAAATTAGCACTTTATTAACACTTAACATAATTCCATATATCCACACTTTTCTATGAAGAGTTACTGCTGTATGGTCATTTTCCCTGGCTGTTTATCACACATGTTGGATAAACTGTTTCTTTGTTGATATATTTCAATTTTGACTCAAGTATCTGTTAACATGGTAATGTTCTTTTTATCATCCTGCAAATATCAAATAAAAGTTATTTTACTAAAACACTAACTGCTAATTAACCCTTTCCCACATATAGGCGCTTTCTCAAGCCTCTAGAGCAGAAGACTTTTGAAATCATTGCAGCAAAAGGAGAAATTGCTCATAATGATTTCAACTCTTTTCAATTATTATACAATCATTTATAGAGATTTTATATTTTTTTACTTATTATGTCAATTGATAAAGTCATCTGCTCCAGATTTATTGTATTTGGGAAAGGGTTTAACATTACGGAAAAAAAACATAAATGGGTTTTTTCGCTTACAGGTGACAGGTGTGAGATTTTTTTTTTTTTTTTTTTTCAATAACCCATGAAGCTTTCTGAAATGAAACTGGAAAAATCCATGGGAGCCGCCATTTTTGATATGTATAAAAAGCAGACGTAAAACACAGGTTGAAAATTATTGTTGGCTTTTTTTTTTTTTTTAAATCGGTATTTTGGGTATGTATAAAAGGAGCAGAAAAACACGGATTGAAATTATTGTCGTCTTTTTAATCATTTTTTTTAAGATAATTTAAGTGCTGTGTTATGTGGGAATTAACATTTGTACGAAAAGTTAAAAATAAATGGAAATCTCTAAAAAATATGTTTTCCCGTTCGTCAAAAAAACGACAGCATTAGCCTTCTACGCCCGAAACTAAATTTTGACTGTATCGTAGCCAAAGAAGGACGTGACGTCATTTCCGTTACACTTCATCTTGGCGTAACGTCAATGGAGCGACGTCGTTTCCCGCAAAAAAGTGGTATCAACATGAAGACCCCAAATTCCTATACATGAGCTATTGACTCACTCATTCAAAGTATAATTATTTATCAAACATTGTGGCAAAAGGATAACTTTCTCATAAGAAGCAATTGTTTTTGTGGCGACAATCTTTTCCTAAATCGTCTGTTGCATAGGCCTCAGAAACCGTCTCTAATAGGGAAAGGGTTTAGCAGAAATGTGAACCCTGGTTAAATAATGTTGAAATGGCATAAAATAGAAAACAAACCAAACTAGGAATGAGAATCATCGGACTCGGAGAATGCTTGTTCTGTATAAAAATTTCACTTAAACTTTAAACTAAAGCTTGTGGACAATTGGGACCGGACATCATTCCAAAATAATTGATGTATTCACTAATGTGAGAGACAATTATTTCATACATTAATTTGCAAAATCTACTGTCTAAGAATACTAGGGATGGTATAAACTGCCTAATATCAGGTGAAAAGTAAACTCGAAACAAGTGACATTTAACGCGGATGTCGATTCTGACCTTCAACTAAAGTACTACAATGTTTGACTCAGCGTTTACAATTAACTCACTTAGTCTGTGACTACTCTATGGATTTCAAAGTCAGCAGTATTGTTTTGTTTTTACTGAAAATCTTAAATTCATTAGAGTTGTTGATAAATGTTCATTGAGAAAACAAACTTCCTTTTGCGCATGGCAGACAACAGGTTCCGGTCAAACTCCGTAAGTTTCGATTAATGTAATATTTTTAATCCGATATATCAGGAATGTAGAAAATGATTCCTGGTTAAATCAATATTCCTTTTTAAAGTTTATTGTTGTAATGTTAAATATTATCTTTTTCTTGGATATATAATCAACCTAGGACCCAATTACTACTGAAAAGAGCTGAATATTTGATGCAATCAAGTATAATTATTAACAATCGAATACTAAAGTCTACTGTTAAATCTCGGTACCTATATACCGGGGCAATCCGTTAAATGTTCAACCTGGGTTTTGTCATGTAGTTTGTCAATTTATGTATAAAGTAGGACTCTTAATCATGTCAATTTTTTGTTCAACGATTATAAAAAAAAGAACAGTATTGGCAGTACAACAATGAACTCATCTTACATTTAATCATTTCGAGAAACTAAACATTCTATAAACGGACTGAAAAAACAACAACACGAAACTTGCATGTCATTGTGCATGTCTAGTTATGATGTAATGAAATTTCGCTGATTTTAACATATTTAATTTTCAGTCTTACATTTCTGTTCAAAGTTGATAGCGATTCACTTGAAGTTGTTCATAATGAATTTCTTAATTGCAAAAGCTTACTTATAAGATGTTGCTATATATTACTAAGTCAATACTTAATTGGAATCACAGATCAAACATGCTTGTGAGAAAATGTACACGTTATTACAGAAACTGCAAAACATACATCCCTTCATTGGATACCTATACTGAATCAAGAGCAAACGGTTTATTACACAATGTCAAATATACCGTTGACCAACCAGTTTCTGTGACCTTCAGATGTTTATTTATATTTCAGTTACCATAGCAACTATACACGAGTACGACTAATCTACCTTAAGATGAACTTATTTGTTTTGGAAATGTTTAATTTGATTTCAAATTGCATGTGAAGTGTGGACAGTGGAGGCACTCATTTCTATTTACAAGTTTGACTGAGCATATTCTGATTAAATGTTTTATGTAAGATCCCTCTCGGATTCCTTTCAACAAATAACTTATGTCAAATTTGGTAGTAGTACTTTCAATATGCTAGATTCTTTGAATGTAAAGAGTATGTTAAAGCTCTATTCGGTTTGATTCCGATTTTGAATAGCGTACTGCTTAAAATTTATGATATGTTTTACAAACATGTGATACTATTTCTACATAACGTATGGAATAGTTACACAAACTTTGTACCGGGTTAAATAAATACTGTCAGTAGTATGTTATGTCATGTTTGTTTTGTTTGTTGTTGTGCTTTTGTAATATTGTATATATTAATTATTGAGGTATGTTGATGTGAGTATATTTCTACACGTGTTTTACACCCCCTTCCCTATGAACGCTTTTCTCTTCGTTTCGATCAAGCGTTTATTTCGTGGGAAGCTATTATCAACAAATGCATTTAGTTAAGTTCAGCTACGGTGCATCTCATATCTTATCTACGTCCTTGCATATACTGACACTAATTTTTTTTTTTGTATTTTCTTTCACTCTGTTTGTCTCTCACTCTCTCTCTCTCTCTCTCTCTCTCTCTCTCTCTCTCTCTCTCTCTCTCTCTCTCTCTCTCCCCCCCCCCCCGACCCCCCCCCCCCCTTTAAAAAGTTAAAGAAAGGCGATTTGTTAGTAATAAAAAAAAAACGCATGTAAAATACGACTTCCAGAGAGTTAAAAAGATCTTCCTTCAAGTTGGCCTAATGACCTAGTAATTGACCGAAGGTGACCCATATTAAAATTTGGCATACATATCATCAACACAAACATTCAGACAACGTTTCAAGCTGCTGAAGCAAAAACTTCAGTCTGCATAGTGTTACCAAGATTTTAAATCATTTTGGCCTAGTGACCTTGTTTTTGACCGGACATGACCTATACTCGAACTTAGCATAGATGTCATCAAGACTGACATTCTATCAACATTTCAAGCTGCTGTCAGAGACATATAGCTTTATATAGTATATACCTGCACAAATTCTGGCACAAATACATGCAGATGGTCATGCACAGTTCAAATACGGCGCATTAAAACTTAATCAAATACGGTACCAAATATGGTAATGGTACATCATTGAAATATGATGTGACGTCATTGAAATATGCTTAAACGTCATTCAAAATATGGTAGTTGGCCGTGGTTCACACGCCAATCATAAATTATATTTTATTTGTAAATTAAGTTTATGCCAAAGGAAAGGGAAACCGGGGTACGCCCCTCGTAATACAAGACTAAAACCTATATCGATAATGTAACATTATATTCCCTATGTATTTTATATGTCTCTGATATAATACATACAGTATATGGTGTAATAAATATGAGAAGCTAGATTAAACATGCAACTTCAAATTTCAAGAAAAAGGTACTCAATCGTCTAGTTCTTGTTTTCAAATTTACCCATGCATTCCACGCGTTGTTTTCACAACGTATATTTCACACCTTACGACTGACATGTAAATCTATGAGCTAATTTCAAAGCAACATCGACGGCGAAAATATCTTTATGATAAACCTTAAAATTCAGCCAACTCTCTTGTACGTTTGATCATAGATACCGACGGATGCCGAGAATAACACGCGTTGGTACCGGAGTTTAACAGTATATAGCGGTGATTACATAATAAAAGGTAAATTGTAAAAAATACTATTAAAAATACAATGTTTGCCTAACCGTCACATTTTTGTTTAAGAATCATTTGCCCTAATTCGGTTATCATTTGACTGGTATGGTATTTCTGTATGCTGCTAATAAGTTGTCGTATTTAGAGACATAAAAGTCTTAAAATAGAGATGTGTAAATCTTGTTGCGAAAAACTGAAATGACATGTCTCAAAAGAAAATAAAGATTACTCATTGCGAAATAATATGTTTACAAATTGATGAAACATTTCAATAGACTGTTTCATGTAATTACCTGTTGTCGGCCGAAGAAAGTACACATTTTTACAGAGATCGGTAAGATTTTTTGCACACAATACAGTACTGAATTGAAATGTGTAAATTTGAGAAAGTAGCTAAGCCAGAAAATGTAGAAACTCTGGTCTTCCAGGCATTTTGCGAACAAGAATTTGGCCCTTTATTTGGGTAATTAATCACTATCATTTTTTATTTAAGAATTAAACAAAAAGCCAGTGTTAACCTGACACAATTTGGAATTCTACATGATTTTAAAAACTCTTGTTTTGTTGATTGGATTTGAGCAGGGTCTTTGAAAGACCCTGATTTGAGTTAACACAGGTGCACACATATTTATCCCTAGACAGATAGAACCTTACTTTAGTAAGAGATATACTTGAAGTTACTTTATTCCTAGATAAATAGAACCTTACTTTAGTAAGAGATATACTTACTTTATTTTCTAGCAACAAAATAATATCTAAGTCAAGGGCTAGATAGGTTATTTAGACACCTTTTTGAAAACATTGTTGCTAAAGTAGAAATTGGTCACTACAAGCATTTTATCATTTTTGGCCGGATTGCTTTAGCAATTCTGGTCTATAGATTGGCGATGTCCGTCTGTCTGTCTGTCAACATTTTGGTTAAAGTTTCAGGTTGAGGCAAAATCTCAGCACTGGAAAGAGTTACAAACTTGAAACTTTGCCTGAAGGTAACCAGTACAAATGTAGCAAGTTCTATAGATTTCTATGGTTACTTTGAATTCCGGTCTATAGATTGGCGATGTCCGTCCATCTGTCTGTCTGTCCGTCAACATTTTGGTTAAAGTTTCAGGTTGAGGCAAAATCTCAGCACTGGAAAGGGTTACAAACTTGAAACTTTGCCTGAAAGTAACCAGTAACAAGTTCTATTGATTTCTATGGTTACTTTGAATTCCGGTCTATAGATTGGCGATGTCCGTCCGTCTGTCTGTCTGTCCGTCAACATTTTGGTTAAAGTTTCACTTCGAGGCAAAATCTCAGCACTGGAAAGGGTTACAAACTTGAAACTTTGCCTGAAGGTAACAAGTTCTATTGATATCTATGGTTACTTTGACCTTGACCTTAGTTTGTCGATTTTCAAGGTCAAATTGCCGACAATCCGGCCTTACCGTCTTCAGCGGTTTCTTGTTTCAAAATGTTTTCAACCTCATAAAATAATTCAATACAGATTTTCCTTGTTTTTTGTCTTTCTTGATGTCTTCAAAGCCTTCTTCTGCAATTTGTTGTAAGTGGGATAAAATTAAGTTTAAACTAGTATAATTTGGTTTATTTTCACCCAAGTCTCACTTTCTGGTATTAAAACTTTAAAATGGTTGTTAACCCATTCCCATATACAAGAAGTCAGCAGCAGACGACTTTGAACACATTTTGGGTAAAATGTTTTTAACATTAAAAATGAAAGTATAATTATTGAAAACATTGTGACAAGAGGAGAAATTGCTCATTTTCAAGTTTGGAATTGGAACCAAGCTAAGGATTTTATTTAGGGTGAACTACTGAGGTCAAAGTTACTTATTTAAATTGAAGCTAAGTCCTCTCAATTATTAAAACAACTTGATCGGCAGTTCCAAGTTTGGTGCATCTGCAGATCCCAAGTCTTTTCATTTCACCAATGTATAAATCCCTTTTTCATTATTCACTAAATCTACAGCATACCTTCATAAGCATATGTATACAAATAATGAAATAATATTAAAATAAATGAAAGTGTAAAGTTCTATTGAATACATTTTAAAATATTGCGTCAATTGGAAAAGTAATATAGGTCCAGGGTATATTTTTGGTCATTTTTATAGCCAGTAATTGGTCATGTTCCCAATGGCAAAAGTATCTTTTTTTACCCAATTTTTCAATAAAAATTCCCAATTAGAAGATCATAACAAAAATTGAGAGAAAAAAAGGAAACAAAGAAAAAAATACAAACAAAGCTGTTATTCTCTTACATAAAGCGTCTTTTAACAGAGGCATACAATCCATGTATAATATCCCGGTACCAAGGTACCAAAAAAGCATATTATTTATGAAAAAGTTCCCAATTTTGCCAAAAAGACAAAAAAAAATCCCAATTCCATGGGTATAGATAGGTCATATTCCCAAATAAAAATTGATGTCACAATGATTTCAAAATTGTCTGCTGTAGAAGCATTAAAATGAATTATTCATTTTGGAAAAAGGTAAACACAGATCTTTATGGCATTTTATTTTCTTCAACAGAGATGGCCATGGAGCATCAATCAATCCCAGTTCTCACATTTGGACTGATAGCAGATGTCCAGTATGCGGATGTAGACGATGGATACGATTTTAAAAAAGCCAATAGAAGATACTATAGAGGAGCTCTAGATAAGTTGAAACAAGCCATTAACTCCTGGAAAAAGGACGTTAATCCTAAGCCTGCCTTTCTGCTACAGTTAGGTGATGTTATTGATGGTAAAAACATGCTGAATGGAGCACCTGAAGTAGGACTTAAAACTATCACTGATATATTCGACGATTACCCCGGACCTGCATACCATGTGTGGGGAAATCATGAATATTATAACTTTTCAAGGGAGGCTCTTGTCAGCAGCAAGCTGTATTCTGGAGGGGATAAATTCAGTACACCAGTGCAGGGGAAGGGATATTATAGCGCAGAGCCTCATAGAAAATTGAAATTTATAGCTCTGGACTGTTTTGAAATCAGCGTGATTGGTAATGCACCTGGGTCAGAGAACTATGAAAAAGCCCACAAAATCTTGGAAATTAACCCTAATGATGAAAAAAACTCCTCTGAAGGCTTAGCTGATCTTGATAAAAGATTTGTAAAGTACAACGGTGGAATCACTGATGAACAGCTGACTTGGTTGGAGCAAGAATTGATGGCTGCAAAACTGAAGAAACAAAATGTTATAATAATTGGTAAGCTTTTAAATAAGTGTCAATAAGTGATGTATTGGTTAGAGCATCTGTCTTGAGAGCGAGCGACCATGGTTCTATCCCTGGCTGGGTCTTACCAGTCTTTAAAAAAAGGAAGCAGTGGTTTTCTGCCTCAAAGTGGTGTTCAAGAATGTTGGCATAACATTATTTATGACAAATGCGCTGGCCAGGATAAGTGGTATTTTACTAATGATGCACTGGTACCATGCTGATAACTGATCATTTTATCAATGAAACCTGTGTCATAATGAGCAATTTCACCGTTTCTTACAATCATTCTTAAATTTAAAAATCATCAAAAGGCTGGACTCATAAGAATGGTTTGTAAATTCACTTTACCAAGTAAAAGGTTGTTGGTTTAACTCCCATTTTTACTCAAAAATTGTTCAACTTTTTCAAATGTAACTTGTGACACATGTTCCTTGGAAAAATTTGCATGTCTTTTTAAAATCACATAAGTCTGGATTTAAAAATTAACTAGATATATGGCCTTTTTTCGACTTAGAAAAAGTAGATGAGTGCTATCATTAGATTTGCTGCGCTCTTGTTTTTCTTTCTCACATACAAAATGGTTTATACAAACATTGAGCTCAAAGTATGAAAAATATCTAAATATTTATTGAATATAGTTTTAAAACATTGGCAAACCAAAAAAAACACTTTCTCCTTTTGTCAATGTTTCTAAGTGTTGTCTGCTGCAGACTGTCAAAATGTGTTTCTGCACATGTGTGAAACTTCTCCTACCTGCAACAAATCAAAAGCAGATAACTTTGAAACCTCTCGGCAAAATCTCTGTATAATTATTGACACATTCTGACGCATCTGAAGCAGACAAGTTTTTAAATCATTGTGGCAAAAGGAGAAATTGCTCATGGTGAGCAATTTCTTCTTTTGCCACAATTATTTCATCTCTATTCAATGATTATATTTTCATGAACAGAGATGCTTAGATGTTTTTAATGTCGTCTGCTTCACATTTGTTGTATGTTGGAAAGTGTTAAGCTGAGTGTTAACAGGTGTTTGCTGGTGATTTCAGGTCACAGTCCTATATATGCCAAGGCATGCTTCACATACAACTTATGCTGGAATTCAAGTGAGATACTCCAAGTCCTACATCGTCACAGCGAGGTGATAGTTTGTTTACTGGCTGGGCACGATCACCTAGGAGGTGAAGCAGTGGATGAAAAAGGAATTGTTCACTTAACTTTCCCAGCAGTCCTGGAGAACAATGAAGAAGCAGATTTTGGAACAGCATATCTCTTCAAAGATTCAATACGAATAGAAGGAAATGGTCGTGTTAGAGATTGTACGCTAAATTTACGATATGAAGTCACTGAGGATGAGACACCATATCAAGAGCAAGGAGAAAATATATGAGAATTATAGAGGTCCAGATATATATATTAATGTTAGACTAATCTGGGTCCAATTCCACCAACATTACTAGTGTAATGCTTAAAAACCTTAAAGCTAATTTCACTTTTTTTTTCTTTTTGGTGGAATTTGACCCAGGCATAAATAGGTCCTGTTGCATTCCATTTTAACTGTCTCCCACATGTTGACAACTTTTGACGCTCCTGCAACAGACAACTTTTAAAAACATTGTGGAAAGAGGTCAGATGTCCCAAACACCATTTCGCATGTTTAGACTCTTATCTGATAAAATTGTGTTTACAAAATTAATGATGATTTTTGTGTCACCCTGCGTAGCATGGTAGGCACTTAGGAATTACTTTTTTATGCCCCCCCGGAATCTCCGATTCGGGGGGCATATAGTTTTTGGCCTGTCTGTCTGTCTGTCTGTCTGCACGTTGGTCTGCACGTCTGTCTGTCTGTCTGCACAAAAAAAACTTTAACCTTGACCACTACTTTTGAACTATAACAGGTACGGCTACCATATTTCACATGTGTATTCCTTGTGACATGACCTTTCTGTCAGTACCAACATTTTTGACCTTGCGACCTTGACCTTTGACCTAGATGTAGTTTTTGGCCTGTCTGCACGAAAAAAACTTTAACCTTGACCACTACTTTTGAACCATAACAGGTACGGCTACCATATTTCACATGTGTATTCCTTGTGACATGACCTTTCTGTCAGTACCAACATTTTTGACCTTGCGACCTTGACCTTTGACCTAGATGTTGCCATTCTCGAAAAAAACTTTAACCTTGGCCATTACTTTTGAACCATAACAGATACGGCTACCATATTTCACATGTGTATTCCTTGTGACATGACCTTTCTGTCAGTACCAACATTTTTGACCTTGCGACCTTGACCTTTGACCTAGATGTTGCCATTCTCAATTTTTTTTAACCTTCCCCACATCTTTTGAACCATAACAGGTAAGGCTACCATATTTCACATGTGTATACCTTGTGACATGACCTTTCTGTCAGTACCAACATTTTTCACCTTGCGACCTTGACCTTTGACCTAGATGTTGCCATTCTCGAAAAAAACTTTAACCTTGACCACTACTTTTGAACCATAACAGGTACGGCTACCATATTTCACATGTGTATTCCTTGTGACATGACCTTTCTGTCAGTACCAACATGTTTGACCTGGCGACCTTGACCTTTGACCTAGATGTTGCCATTGGGGGGCATCAGTGTTTCACAAACACATCTTGTTTTTGTCCTGTGTCTGTCTGTCACACTTTTTCATCACACTTTCAATGAGCAGGTGTAGGTGACACACGTTCTCCGCAGAGCACTCCATTCTAGTTTTGTATGAGGTTGATAATTGTTTTGATAAAAATATGGTTGTTGTCTCAGAAAAGAATTTTGGATCCATTCAGCATAAGAAGTCTGTATTGTTGGAAGTGATAAAGGGTGGATGTTATTGCCTTTGATGGGTATTAAACCTTTCCCTCATATAGACGCTTTCTGACGCCTCTGCAGCAGACAGCTTTTTGAAAACATAGTGACAAAAGGTGAAATTGCTCAAAACAAGCAATTTCTCCTTTTCCCACAATGTTTCCCACTTTTAGTCATAGGTTATCCATTCAATTAAAGAGATTTTCTATTATTTGACAAATTATGTTCAAAGTCATCTGCTGCAGAATTGTTGTATGAGGGAAAGGGTTAAACATTTCAAACATAAAATAAATCTGCAGAAGATGAATTTGAAAACATCACCAAAAGGATATCGAGGGCTTCATGCAAAACAGTTGTAACTATATCTTGTTCAATATCTTGTATAAATGAAAACAGTTATTGAAATAATTTGAAAACATTGGCTAAAGGAAACAATGCTTATTAAGGGCAATTCCTCCTTTTGCCACAATGTTTTCAATAAGGGTCCTGAATAAAGTCTTCAGTTATTTTAAATTTTGTAATCTAGAATTGAATTTTTATGATGCATTAAATTTAACCCTTTCCCTCATATAGACGCTTTCTGACGCCTCTGCAGCAGACAGCTTTTTGAAAACATAGTGACAAAAGAAGAAATTGCTCAAACTGAGCAATTTCTTCTTTTGACACAATGTTTTCCACTTTAAGTCATAGGTTATCCATTCAATTATGGATTTCTATGTTTTGACAAAATATGTTAAAAGTCGTCTGCTGCAGAATTGTCGTATGAGGGAAAGTGTTAACCCTATAGCTGATATTGACATCTTTGATGGTTCTGCTGCAGATGAGTTGTAACAATGTGGGTGGGGAAGGGTAATGTTTTCATCAGAATCAGTTTCTTCTTCTCCCATACTGCTTTCTCTTTGTCTCAATATTTAACTGCAGGTTTTATTATTTTTCCTCAAAGGTTTATAACATTAACACAATATATGTATGTAATGATTGTATTACGGGTGAAGATCATTTTTCTAAGGACAGTCCAAGCAGGGTTTTATTTGCAAGGATTACATCCCGGGAGGGCTAATTTTCGATTGTGTACTTCTATCTGATATTTAAGCCACCTCATTTGATTGGTTTATAAAGAACACTTTTCCAATGATTGAACAGCTGGCACCTGGTCCTTGGTGCCTGTGGCAAAATGTTTAAAGATTTGTTATTTACAAACAAGATCCCCCCGGCTCAGGACTTATTCTGGCCTGTGATAGCTCATGTGATGACAAACATTTTAATATGCATTTATTATTACTTTATTAGCTATTCAGGTACATGTTAAATCCATTCCCACATATGACAAATCTGCAGCAGATGTGTTTAGAAGCATCTAGGCTAAAACATTGAAAATCTCTGTAAGGGAAAGTAAAAATTATTGTTGAAAACATTGCCCTATATGAGCAATTTCTCCTTTTGTCACAATGTTTTCAAAAATCGTCTGCAGGTGGGAGAAGAGTTTTCTTGATCTGCTTGTATACATCTGTAGTTTACTTTTGCATCTTATATTGCCCCCTCCGAAGAAGAGGGATATATTGCTTTGCACATGTCGGTCGGTCCGTCGGTAGACCAAAACTTGTGCGAGTGATAACTCAACAATGCCTTGACCAATGGTCCTCAAACTTGACTTGGAGGTTGGGGATGATCAGTAGACGAACCCTATATATTTTGAGGTCATCAGGTCAAAGGTCAAGGTCACTGACCTTGAACGTGAAAAGCTTGTCCGATTGATAACTCGACATTGCCTGCTGCCATGGCCCTCAAACTTGATATGGAGGCTGGGGTGACCAGTAGATGACCCCTATTTATTCCGAGGTCATTTGGTCAAAGGTCAAGATCACGGTGAACTTGAACCTGAAAAGCTTGTCCGAGTGATAACTTGACATTGCCTGCACCCATGGCCCTCAAACTTGACATGGACTCTGGGCCTGACCAGTAAATAACCCCTATTGATTTTGAGGTCAAAGGTCAAGGTCACAGTGACCTTGAACCTGAAAAGCTTGTCAGAGTGATAAATCAACATTGCCTGCACCCATGGCCCTCTAACTTGACATGGAAGCTGGGGGTGACAGTAGATGACCCCTATTGATTGTGAGGTCATCAGGTCAAACTTCAAGGTCACTGACCTTGAATGCAAAGTTTTGTCAGTGATAATTCGTCATTGCATGCACCCATGATCGATCCTAAAACTTAACATGGAGGCTGGGGGTGACCAGTGGATGACCCCTATTCTGAGGTCATCATGTGAAAGTTAGGCCTGACCAGAAGATGACCCCTTTTGATTTTGAGGTCATCTGGTCAAAGGTCAATGTTACAGTGACCTTGAAAGCAAAAAGCTTGTCACATTGCCTGCACCCATGGCCCTAAAACTTGACATGGAGCCTGAGGGTGACCAGTAGATGATCTCTTGATTTTGAGGTCATCGGGTCAAAAATCATCCAAATATTGACAACATGGCGCTGACAAACATTCTCTTGTTCTTATTTGTTTCAATACTATTCATTGAAAATGAAATGTTGTTTTAATAGGATGCTTATTTTATACATGTATTGAAATGACTTTTATTTTAAAATTGATTTTAAAGATACCACTTCAACAATTATTTTTGTTGGTCATGATCAAATTTGAAAATGTGTCCAGAATTGTATTATAATGCATTTCTGCATGATCAGAATATTGTTTTAACCCTTTCCCTCATATAGACGCTTTCTGAAGCCTCTGCAGCAGACAGCTTTTTGAAAACATGGTGACAAAAGATGAAATTGCTCAAAACGAACAATTTCACCTTGTGTTGAGATGTTTTCATAGTCGTCTGCTGCAGATTTGTTGTATCTGGGAAAGGGCTTTAAAACTTGCAGTGAATGTGATTTAGAAACATTGAATGAAAAGGAAAGCTGAACAATTTCTCTTTTCCTCAATGTTTTTGGTTTGTTAGTAAACTCATTTTTCTTCAAGAACGAATTCATTCCATTTAATTTTTAATTATGTTTTGGTTTAAGCGTTATTTATCAAATGTATTCAGCATATACTCATTAACAGGACTAAAAAACTAAATAAAAGAAAAGCCAAAGGAGACAGTACTTAAGTTGACGTTACTGACAAGTTTCATTTAGCAGTTTGTATTCTTAATCCTTTCCCACTTGCAGAGGTTTTTGATGCATCTGCAGCAGGCAACTTTTGAAAACTTCTCCTTTATGACACATTTAGAGAGGTTTTCCATTTTCTTATATTAATGTTTTTAAAGTCGTCTGCTGCAGATTTGTTGCATCTTTCTGTGGTTTAGCTCATTTTGTAACATGCCCTATAATGTATTTCTGTGATATTTTCTGAAAAACAAACCGAGCTGAATTTGTTTTTAAGTTTCATACTTTATCAAAATAAATTGTTGTGTACTTTGTATAGACTGTGGTTTAATTACCTTTGTTCCATGTGTATAGACTGTGGTTTAATTGCCTTTGTTCCAAAGCTAGTAAGGTCTCAAATGTAAAGGAAATCAAAGAAGGTTTTCGTTCAATATTATGAGTAACAGGTGACTTTTAAGAACATGGCATGAAAAGGAAAATGTGATTGGTAATGTGCAGAATACTTTTTAAAAACGTTTTATTTTGTATCAAATGTCGACTTCGAATGTTCACTTCCCATGTTAGACCCTATACAGACATTGTGTTGTTTTTGTGTTATCGTAATATGATATGTTCACGCTTTCTGACGAGCAAAACGAGCAATTTCTCCTTTTGCCACAATGTTTTCCACTTTTAGTCATAGGTTATCCATTCAACTATAGAGATTTTCTATTTTTTTACAAAATATGTTCAAGGTCGTCTGCTGCAGAATTGTCGTATGAGGGAAAGGGTTTACAGTCTGTTAATGGTCTAAAGTCACTACCACGACGTAGTTCCTTTATAACCCTTTTCTACAAATAACTAATATGCAGCAAACTACTCTGAAAGCACCTATGCAAAACTATTTATGGAAAATCTCTTATCATTATTGAGCTTACTTGAATCATTGTGTCAAATGGAGAACTTGGAAAGTCGTCTGCTGCAGATGGACCAGATTGCGATCAAGAGGCTAAACGGGTTTATTTGTAATTGAATGGTTTGATTTCCTCCCATACCTATGTGATCTTGTATTATTTCCCTGACAGTTACTGGCGGTGTTTGATTTCCTCCCATACCTATGTGATCTTGTATTATTTCCCTGACAGTTACTGGCGGTGTTTGATTTCCTCCCATACCTATGTGATCTTGTATTATTTCCCTGACAGTTACTGGCGGTGTTTGATTTCCTCCCATACCTATGTGATCTTGTATTATTTCCCTGACAGTTACTGGCGGTGTTTGATTTCCTCCCATACCTATGTGATCTTGTATTATTTCCCTGACAGTTACTGGCGGTGTTTGATTCTTCTGCAGCAATAACAAAACATTGTGGGAGAAAGAGGCATTATGTATGATGATGACAATTCTTAGCAATGATATAACTGAACGTAAGATGACAAAAGCTGGATACGCACATTGGTGCCCCTTACAATCGTGTAAGTTCAATAAAAATAAGTGCATTGTGATTTCTCGTATGGTAAGGAAACACTGTGGGCCCACTCGACAAGCACAGCCATAATTTATGTAATATCATTTTTGGTTAATGATTCGCAGACTGCCCCTGTATTTACCTCTAAAATATATCGAAAGTTGATATATGATGCAGTCGATGATATAACAAAAAATAGTGAGGTTATAGGAGAAATAGCCCATAGCGTCCGATACTTCTAGAATTGATGACTGAGAGCGCTTTACCAATAAAACTACAGAGTAGAAATGCAGTACAAGTTGATTGTTACGAACACATTTCTCCTTTTCCAACAGCCGTTTTCTGCTCTGACCAGATCAATACCACCATCGTGATCATCGGAATTATCATCGTCTACGTCATCATCACCGTCTTCACTATTATTATTGATATTATTCCTATTACTTTAATCGACATAATCATCATTGTCTTATTATCTAAATGGAATGACCGGTAATGAACTTACACGTGACCTTCCCGGCACCCCGCATTTACTATCTGCTGTGGACGGACACAACTGACATGGTGTATTATTCTTTCGAATTATCTGATAATCACAGGCAACCGAAGTTATTAATGGATTTTGATATCTTGTAGTCTTTTCCGTGTGTATCTCCGTATCCCCGTGATGTTTCGTTCCTGTTCACAATTGGGACAATCTCCGATGATTCGGAACAGAACGCAATCCGCGCTAAAACCTCTCCCACATACAACAAATCTGCTGCAGACGACTTTAAAATCGCCTTCACAAAAACGAAAAACTATTATTAAATGAAAGTATAGTTATTGGATAGGATTGACAACATGGTGGCAAATAAGTCTGTAGCTGATGCTTCAAACTTCGTCTGCATGTGAGAAAGGATTTCTATTTCTATCGGGATAGAACACAATGGTGTAAGCTTTTCATCCAACACAAAGACGTTTTCTTACGCCTTTGCAGTAGACGACGTTTGTCTGAGTATTCAACTCTATTAAGATTATGAAGGGTTTTCTTTTCCAATTTTTGCCTCGATATTTTCAAAGTCGTCTGCTAAAGATGTGTTGTATGTGGGAAAGGAATAAGATAATCACGCGACAAAATGTTTCATTTCAGCAATCTAAAAGAAAGAACCAAGTGGGGAAAAAAATTACAAATAGTTCGAATTATCGTAAGTTTATTGAATTGTGTTGACCTATACATATACATAATTGTGCCGTTCCGTGAAAAGAAATTTGTGAAAAGAAACACACGAATTATGGTCTCTACGTAATGTATCGACCCATATCAGCCTGCGCAGTTCGCGCAGGCTAATCCGGGCCGACACATTCCGTATCAGGCGGATAGAGGTATAATGATATTGAGTAATGATTCCTGAAACTGAAAATTCACAGGAGGCGAACCGTGTCTTGTTTTGGTTAGCCTGTGCGGTATGCTTATGCTGATCCGGGTCGATGCAGAGTCCACAATGTTGGTTTTCTCGCGGAACGACTTATATATTGCACACATTATTTGTCCAATTACCTTCTGGGGCTATTCGCCCTTTCCCATTTTATACACACATTGATGCATTTGCAGCAGACATCTTTTATAGACAATGTCAAAGTAGAAATTGCTCGTTTTCTGTCGCAATGTTTTCAACTATAGATATTTATACTTTCATTTGTAGAGATTTTCCATATTTTTAGTCAGACTTTCAAAGTCGTCTGTATGTGGAAAATGGTTAAAAGCTATATTAAATGGAAAATAGTTACAGCAAATCCAACACTAGTAAACTATATCCTTATGCAGTAGAAACATGATTTTTTTAAATTGAAAATGTGCCCGTAATTTACCATTTTTGCTTAAATGTTTTATCGACGGATATATATCGAAATTCTGATGAATGAAACGTTTAAACACAACTCAGATATGTAACATTGACAACAACTGTCGATACTGACAACCATTGAATACGTGTCTAAACAGTCTGATCTGAATCTTCATTGATCACAGATTTGATAAGAAAATCTTAAATGTTATCTCCTTTCAAACACGATTTGAGCCACGAATCTTGAAACGCACCAAAAATGATTGGAAACAATGACAGTTTCAGTGAAACTGCTCACAGTACCTTTTAATCGTAATCTCGCTGTACGCGACTTTAAATAATATTCTGTATAGTCAAACTTGTGCTAACGACCACCTTTGTTATGCAATTCCCTGTCTATAGCAACCACACTTTTAATCTCCGAATTGCTCATTGTCTGCATTAATGACCCTGTGAGGAAAAAACAGATTGTCTCTTCACATGGGTGGTCTTTAGACACAGGTTGGAATATATAACCAGATATGTAGATTAAGATCAGCCATTACGTTCTTGCAGTCTAAACGCTGATAGATATTCTTCGTGTCTCCTTTATTATTATTAATCAAAGACTAGTATATAAACATGAAGTAACTTCAGGGGTATCAGGAATTCACCTAGCTAAGGGTTAAAGCGGTGTTTGGTCCTGATCATTCTTCACAGGTATCCCGGATGCTTTTGTGTCAAGAGAAGAAGAGAGAAGATTCTAATCAGATTGTATGGACGGCAGAGTCTGGTCTGGTTTTTCGCTGGTCACAAGGCACGGAAAGTCTATTGTCGTGTGGTTTGGCTCATTTAGACAGAGTCGTGAGTAATCAATAAAAACACAAAGAATCAAATTTAAATAACATGAAAATTACTGTTGTAAATTATTGATAATTGTAATGGACTATGAACACACTTGAATACAATGAATACAGTTGTGCAGTGGTAAGTACATCGGCTTCCCTTACCAAAGGTGCAACGAGTTCGAATCCCATGATGAGCGGGTTCTGGTTTTGGGCCCTTACGACACAAACGGCGCGAGTGCTTGTTAAATCTCTAGGAAGCAAAACTTCGAGCGTGATTAATATAAGCTGATTGCTTCTTTCGCACTCGATGTAAAATAAATAAGTTAAAATTAAACTAAACAATGGAATAATAAGTGCGAATCTGTAATAAATAACAACATGATTGAAAAGCACAGTCGTGCCAAACACAAAACCGACTTTAAAATTTTATTTTGATTTAGACGTATATTATAATGCCTTAACATGCTTATAGCAAAATCACTTTGAACTTGATTATATGATTGTTAAAAAGATTTCAATTAATTGTTCTAGCGAATGGAGAACACCGCGATTTGACTGCATATAGGAGAATGCGAATCTGAGGGTTCTTTAGTCGCAAAGTCACGTGGTCGGCCTTACAGTGGCGTGGCATTTATAAATTCAAGACATACATATACATTCAAAGTTACAATACAATAATCGTGATATGATGGCAGTGCTAAAGCATACTTATGCAATAAAACAGCTTTGTGCTATCAAAATAGAAAGTGGTAGGGACAGGTAATCCAGACTTAACATTAATGTGATTAAGTAAAATTCTATATTTGATACCATTCATAGGGAAAAGATACATGCTGTCCTTTTGTGAACAGTGTAGATCAAGAATTTATTTGTACACATATTACTTGCATAAATTCGTTAGAAGTTTCTGTCAAATACATCATTGGCCTTTGTTCCGGTACAAATTTCAATTTTAATGTAAATTCTTCCTCGAGTATCTTTGACAAATCAAACAAACTTCATAAACAGAAAATGGCTTACATATTGTTGAATATGGCGTTGAACCCGAATCAATAAATGAATATATCGTTTAATCCGTCTTGTTCTTTGTATATATATTTTAAGAAACCATTGTTCATAATGAGATATTGTTTCTTAACCCACAATTATTTCTTAAAATGATGCATTATAGTACCTAACCCTCTTCAGCATGTAGACACATTTGGACAAAAATATATTAATATACAGCAGACGAGTTTTGAAAAGAAATGTGGCAAATTTAAGTAAGATGAGTACTTTCTCCGAATGCCAGAAAGCTTTTAACACAATTCATTGATTAAACAGTTTAATAATTTACTTGGTCTTTAATTTAATCAAGATGTTTAAAGTGGCCTCTTGAAATATGTTGTAGGTAGTAAATGGTTAAACATAAGAACGTTCTGGATCCGATCCTATACAGGAATGGGTTACAATTAATCAAATCATTTTACTCATTAACTCATTATCGACCTAGGTTGTCGTTCGTGAATATACAAAATCACGTTTTCACGTTGGAAAAACTTGACTTCGAAGCAACCTGCATGAAGAAGAAAAGAAGGCAGCCATTTTATTTGACAAAGTAGTACCGAAATGCTATTTGAAGTATATTTCCCTAAATATCAGAGTGAGACACCTCGATGTGGGTTACAGTCGGAAACTCTCTATCCGCTTTCCCCTCTGTTTGGTAAACCGTAACACGCCCTCATCATGAGATCAAAATAGCTGTCGTCATCAACGGTGGCGCTGACGCCTGCGTAATAGTTCATGAACTCTTCGCGTGTTACTTTTCCATCCGGATTACCGGGAGTGTCGATGCTGTCCAGGAAGTGACGTAGTGTTTGCTCTTCTGTCCATTCACCAGAGACAAATTTTGGATGTTGTCTAGCGTTCGAGGAATACACGACTGAAATGATAAAGAAATCATTATTTTAACATGGAAATATCGCAGCTGTAGAAATCGGCCAAACCACAGTCTAGAGCTCGGTTATCGTTCGTGAACCTAAAGACAATATGAGCGGTGCTCTACGGAAACCGACAATTATGGGGCATTTTGGGCCAGTGTAGATCCAGGTCAATCTGCGCATCCGCAAAGAATAATCTGGCTCCTCACTTTTCTCCAATTACGGCAATTGGTCCCAGAAGTGTTCATGGGCCCGCTCATAAATAGAAGTCCATTTGGATCCGAGTTCAAAGATTCGCAGATAGATATTTATATTCACTTGTCAAGCATCTAGCCTCGTTTGAACTGACGGATTCCGTCTCCATTCTCTATTCATCAGATATAGAGACAAATAATCCCTTTTTTTGAGAATTTTTTTTAGTCACATCACAGGAAAACCGATTTTTAACTCCCTAAGTTCACCTCTAGTTCCAGGAACCCTCTAGGGGAAAGAATATGACCAAATTACCGACTAAAAATAGTTATAGATGAAAGCGTTATTATTGAAATCACGTTGTTGTCTCAATGTTCCTGTTTTGTTCTCATTTGATAAATAGATGCAAACTTATTCAAAGTTTAAAACATCGAGCAGTCTCCGTTATTTTATGTGAATTTTATGATGGCTTCCCAATCGATAGAAGCTATATCTCAGTATGTAGGCTTTAATAAACGCGTTTACTCATTCTTGGATTTGACGATCATTTTGTAATTAGATATCGTCAACAACTATCATTATCGAAACGAGAATGACTTCTGTCTCTGAGATTAAAATCAATTTCAATGGCATCAAACATAATGATCGATGCTAAAACATAGCAACAGTTCATTAACCGTAACCAACTTGCAGACGCATGTTTACGTATCTGCATCAGACGACTTTTGAAAACATTGTGGCAAAAGAATCAAATCTCATGATGAGGAAATTCTCCTTTAGCCACTATTTTCCAATTGTTCTCATTTATAGAGAGTTTCTATGGTTTTGCCCTGTTTTCGAAGTCGTCTGCTGAAGACGTGTTTGTAAGTTGAAAAGGATTAAGAAAGATACCAATAACAAGCATCAATGGATTATGAATGTCGATGATTGACAAAAGTCATTGTGACTATTATTGATCTTCAATAGCCAGTTTTCCTGTGGATTTGGACAAAAACTAATGGAAAATTAATCAATGTATTTAACCATGATGCGTCGAAAAGCCTCTGTATGTGATATCATTTAACCCTTTCCCACATATACACGAATTTCGACACATATGATGAAGACGACATTTTAAAACATAAAATCAAAAGGAAACATTGCTTATATTGAGCAATTTTCCTTTTTGAAAGCATGTTTCAAACGATATTTCATTAACATATCTTCTGTTACATCTAAATAATCCAAACCATTTATCGGATGTTTTCAAAGTCATCTGTTGCCGATTTGTCGTACGAGGTTTAAACATTAACATGAGCTAATAAGGGATTGAAAGTAATAAGCCTATATACACTGACTACAGATAATCAGTCAGATTTCAGTCTAAACAATTGAAATGATACCGTTGTACTTCGGCTGTAACACTGGAAACCGCAAGGACAATATTAGATTCCTATGCTCATTAATCCTTTCTCTATTAGTTATTAAATGCTGCTCTTAGGAACAACTAACAATCATATCAAAAGGATTACTTATTCATTTTATGAAATACATTTTCCGTTCTGCCATGTCTCATAAAACACGTGACAAAGATGCCACTGCATATGCGTTTTTCGGCAGTTTATACGTCCTTCAGTGTTTATATATAGATTTCCTGAAAATCGACATTATTACCATTTATGTGATGTCACAGAAAAGTAACTAAATGATAAAGATATTTTCATCTATGTTTGGTCAGAACTATATATACTCTCAACCTTATTATCGAAAAACCTATAATTGAGCCGTCCCGCGAGAAAACCAACATTGTGGACTCTGCATAAAGTATCGACCCGGATCAACCTAAGCATGCCGCGCAGGCTTACCCGTATAGACACTTTTAGCCTCCTGTAGATTTTCTGTTTCAGGAATAACTACTCTATAGTAGTCCCCCTGAGACGGAATGTGTCGGCCTGGATCAGTCTGCGCGGACTGCGCAGGCTGATCTGGTCGATACATTACAAAGAGGCCATAATGTTGGTTTTCTCGCGGGACGGAGATATGTGTTGCTAAGTTTATTGATTTACTAAGAACTGGTCAAACCAACATGTTATTGAATTTAGCTAAATATTTACATGAAGCATTCGGGTAATTATTTATTGATTAACTAAGAACAGGTCAAGCCGACATGTTACTAAATTTAGCTAAATATTTACATGCAGCATTCGGGTAACTATTTTCCACAAATAGACGCATTTTGACGCATTTGCAGCAGACGACTTTTGAAATCATTGTAGCGAAAGGAGAAATTGCTTCCGTTTTGTCTGATTAATGATCTTTGACACTCGCTGCTGAAAGTGAAATTGTAATCACAGTAAATCATCGTCAGCGTCAGGCAAACATAAAACTCTTGTTACACATTCCTTTCGATATCGTTTGGAGGTTGTAGGTGTGAAATTAAAGGGGTTAGGGTCAAAGCTGTCTTAAAAGAGCCCCTTCCAGCAATTTAAAATGTTTATGTATCTACCTTTGCACGGTCTCGCTAGATCCTTCATTGTCCATCTGCAGGTATTTTAGTCCTAGATACATATTTTAACAAAAATATAAATGTAGGCCTATCACCATTAGTTTTACACAAAGTTCCTTTATATGATCCCATTACGGAGAGTCAATAATTAACCCATTCCCTCATATAGATGCTTTCTGACGCCTCTGCAGCAGACGGCTTTTTGAAAACATAGTGACAAAAGAAGACATTGCTCAAACGAGCAATTTCTCCTTTTGCCACAATGTGTTCCCCTTTGAGACATAGGTTTTACCATTCAATTATAGAGATTTTCTATATTTTGACAAAATATGTTTAAAGTCGTCTGCTGCAGAATTGTCGTATGAGAGAATGGGTTAAGACCCAATACCGCTTATCGCAGCTTAAATCAATTGCACGAGAGGCTTTTTTTACACTGAGTTGACAGAGAACGCTTTGGCGAGAGTGTGCGTATGCAGATATTAATTCTTCACTGATTGGTTGTCCAACATGATACATGTTCGCCTGATTGATTGGAGTTTAATGCCAATTTCAACACATATTCAACAGTTCCATATATCATTTTAGCCGTATATAGCCTGGCCCAGCTCATAGTTATATTTTTCAGTTTGAGGGAAAATGGAAGATGTTCATTCTTATGTTTTCACACGTTGTCTACTATAAAGGCGTTCAAACATATCGCGGCATATGAACGGTTACTGATTTGGCGTTGTAACGGTGCTATATTAATGCCTTTGTTTTTTCGCTGGGGAAATATCACTACAAAGAGAGTAGATTGTGTTAAAGCAGTCAACATTTACTTTAGTTTAAGGGTCTAACGCAAACAAGGCATGCATTTCCAATTACAAGTTCTATTTCGACAACGTCATTGACGTGTTACATTGTTTGTTTTTTAGACAAGTAGACAGGAAGATAGTTATTAAACATGCCATTTCTAGAGAGACTTTAAAATTATATTACCAAATTCTAAAATCGCCTGACTCAATTATCTATTTTATATATTTTGACAAATTAAATAACGTTACAGGGAATTGCTGGCTTTGCAGATTGAGAGATTTGTTCATGCAATATTAGCATAGTTATATTAATAACACTTCTAAATTGTCATATGTTTTGTAAATTAATAAACCGAATGTTCCAAAGATCATCTGAGAAAATTCAGAATTAGATTGAGCTCCCATTCTGTCGAAATTGAAACTGGTATGAGAAACTGTATGAATACAAATAATTTCGTCTTTGTAACAACTATGTAACATGAAAGACGTCGAGTCAGAATTTCATTTTATTTTATGTTGCCCTCAGTATAACACTTTACGTACACAAATACATTTGTAATATTGAATGGCCCTCACTGACTATATTTGTTGACATAATGGCTTATACAAATACCACAACATTATTGAAACTATCAAATATACAAATGAATCGATGACCATTATAGAACAAGTATTGAACACTCTGATTGCGTATATGAATTGTCATACTTCTCGTTTTCAACTTATCCTAATAGTACTTTTTTTCATTCTCGAAATTTGTATTCCTTTGTTTTCTGCGCTAGTACACATTCATGAAAGCCGTGTAGTCGAAAGGGGACGCCCTTAGTCTATTGCAAGTCAGAACTATATGACTTAATCATATCATCTAATACATGATCTAAAATACATGAGCAATATTTCAATGCAATACTCAAAGTAGTAACAGATGTCAGGGGTAACATGGAACATGTAATTTTTTATATTTTCTAAGTTATAAAAGGACACAATTTAAAATTGGAAATCAGAATAATGAGACTTGGTGAAAAACTATTGACCCCAAAATACATTTAATACCCAAAGAAATTATTTACAGAGATATGGGTTTGCTTGCAAAACTTAAACTGAAATTTTTTAGACAAAACGGGACAAAAAAAAATACAAAAAAAAAACCAACCATGTTATAGAAATAAAATCGAAACTTGATCGGGGAGCTACTCATCGTTTTTACAGAAATTTGGAAGTCCGTATGGTGCTGAAAATTGAGTAAAGTTAAGGTGAGATCCCTCTCACCATGCCTTAGAGTTGGTTACAGACGGACGGACGACGCAAAACCAGTATCCTACCCGCTTTCCATCGGGGGAAAACACGTGTACACATGTTTCTATGCAAACTCATTACACTGAGACTCATTACAATGAGACCAAATACTTCGCTGTACAGCGAGCGAAGTTTCGGTCTGGTTTTAATGAGATTTGGTTTGATGGGCAGTGTTTTTATTTTAGCTTCTGTAGGTTCGTTGGTGATGCCGCAATATATACACGCAGCCAGTGGACTCGATATGATTTTATCAATGGCTTGCTTTTTATAATAAACAATAACAAATGAATTAAAAAAATGAATTAATCATTAAGTAATTTATGGATCGCTTTCGAATTCGAGTTATCGTGAGTTCAGTGTATATAATAGATTGTACAGCAGACGACAAGGCACATCTAGGGCATATACATCCGTCTCAGGGGATAGAGGTATAGAGTAATGATTCCTGAAACAGAAAATATACGGGAGGCGAAACGGTTCTGACCAGGTTAGCCTGCGCGGCCTGCTAAGGCTGATCCGGGTCGATAGTTTACGCAGAGTCAACACTGTTGGTATTCTCGTGGGACGGCTCATATCTCAACCACAAAGATCAGATGTGCTCCATGTCATTGTAGGAAATAACAATAACACAGATACATGTTTAAGTAAAAGAGCACATGCGACTTTACCGGGTAATTCACATCATATCTAGTGAGTCAAACAGGTGAATCTCCCAGCTTTATCAATTGATTAATAGCAGATGATTAATGTCTTTGATAGTGTCAAGTCTTTAGATTCGGCAAACACACGCATTAATTCGACCAGTCAGTTTTCAAGAAGATTATATCAATCTTGCGATGCCATCTATTTCGAATTCAAACTAGAAAGTAAATAAACGCAGGATCTCGAATCGATAGTCTGACAGCAAAAACACTTTTATCTAATTGTAACAGATGATCAAACATGGATCAAAGCTTTCCCTTATACAATTAATACATACTATTACCACTGTGTATTGTGAGGCGGAAATAAATATTGTACTACCGTCAAACCTGTGGTTAAAGACCACTCATGAGAAGTGAACCATTTGATCTTTGTTCACAGGTGGTCTTTAATTACAGGGTCATTACCATAGCAAATGAGTATTTGGGAAACTATCAATGTGGTCGCTATAGACAGGGAATTGCTATTCCAAGATGGTCTTTAGCACATGTTTGACTGTATATGCAAACATAGAAGCTTCTGATGAGACTCACGAGAGCATTTATTGTTTGCGACGCATAAAGAAAAACCATACGATGAACAAGCTGCAGCCTGGTCCGAAACTATAAACGTTTCTCAGTGCTCAAAAATTAACTCCATGCTCCAAATATGGCTTCTATTCGGCCAATTTAGAGAACGAATTTGATTTTGACCTATCAGATACTCGAGAACAAATTCTGAGCGAAGATTTAACTTTCATAGTTTTGGACCCGGGTTTCATTCCGAGGTCACTTTGCACAACGTTAATATAAAGAGGAGAAGCAATAAGACCACTCTCCTGTGACTCATCTTATCTCCAGGGGCGTAGCTCCCTTTAGGCACTGTAGGCACGTGCCTACACATTTTTCTCAAAATGCCCCAAAATGCAGCTGCGGCGATATACATCTGCGTAATGTATATAGACCAGATCAGCCTGCGCTGTCCGTGCATACTGGTCCGGCCGACACATTCCGTCTTAGGGGGATAGATGTATAGAGTAGGGATTCCTGAAACAGAACATCCACAGGAGGCGAAAAGTGTCTATCCGGGTAGGCCTGTGTGGCATGCTTAGGCAAATCCGGATCGATACTTTACGCAGAGTCCACAATGTTGATTTTCTCACGAGACGGCCTACACATTGATTATTGCAAAGCTACGCCACTGTCTACATCGAACGTCTCATTTGAAACAGACGTATCTATAGCTTCTTACAAACAGTAGTTACGTCTATGTTAATGCAAGCCATGTATTCACCTGGGATACGGACTTGTTCAAAGATAACTTGACAACATCTACGTGACAAGAAAACATATCACTCAAAAGTTTCTAAACTGTCTGATACGATTGAATCGTACCGATGTGAAACATTTAGTTGTGTCATAACCGTTGTCCGGGGACTTCAATCGTTCGTGTACGTCTAGCTGAAGGGCACGGGGGATCCTGATAAGACTACGTGGACGCTCAATCTGATCTTGATCTTCCCTGTTCCTACAATTTCCTTGCCATGACCCAACGAGTGCAGTATTGTTTTAACCCTTTCCCTCATATATACGCTTTCTGACGCCTCTACAGCAGACGGCTTTTTGAAAACATAGTGACAAAAGAAGAAATTGCACAAAACGTGCAATTTCTCCTTTTGCCACAATGTTTTCCACTTTTTGTCATAGGTTATTCATTCAATTATGGAGATGTTCTATGTTTTGACAAAATACGTTCAAAGTCGTCTGCTGCAGAATTGTCGTATGAGGGAAAGGGTTAAACAACGTTCAATATTATGCAGATGTATTCTGTTAGATTTGTTTTTTACTTTTTACTCAAAATGAATGGTTGGGTCATTGAGTGAAGATCAGGATCAGTGTTCTGATCTGCGCATGCTTCTTAAAATCTTCTCATGTTTACCATCAAGTTCACGCACCTGGGGGCGTCTGGAAACTGGCTATGCCTAAAAGAGGCTTATATAAGTATGCGGTTTGATCTCTTTTCCGTTACTCACATACAAAACATTTGCAAATTTGAATAAATAAATTATAATGATTCAATACAGTTGAAAACATTGAGACGTGACACAATTATGTCTATTGACGACCGTTTGGTCAGTTTTGTGTAATTAACTGACGTATCTAAATATAGAACATAAACAATTCATACAACATCACTAACGGGGCATCTGTATTTATTCTGATATGTCAAACTGACGTATCTAAATATAGAACATACACACTTTATACAATATCTGTATTTATTCTGATCTGCCAAACTGACGTATCTAAATATAGAACATAAACAATTTATACAACATCACTGACCCGTCAAACTGAGGCTTGGTCGATAAACAATTGATGTTCAAATGCTTAACTGACCATTAATCAATATTTACTCCGCACCCTCAGCCCGTTGTACGATACTTTAAGTGGGCATGTTCTAAAACCTGGCCTGGCCTGGCCCGGCCTGGCCTGGCCTGGCTGGCCTACTGACTCAGCATTTTGTGTCGGACCAGGCCGGGCCAGGCCAGGACAGGCCAGATTTTATACATATTGAGAGTACAAGCTCTAAATATGCAAGCTCTAATGCTGAGTCAGTAGGCCAGGCCAGGCCAGGCCGGGCCGGGCCAGGCCAGGCCAGGTTTTAGAACATGCCTACTTTAAGTGTTTACGTTCCGAGAAGGTGATAGGACCTGTCTGTTGTCAAAGACAATCCAAGGCAATTTGAAGTTATAATTGTTAATCAGATCATGGACAATATATGAGCCGTCCCGCGAGAAAACCAACAGTATGGCCTCTGCGTAATGTATCGATCCAGATCAGCCTGCGAAGTCCACACATGCTAATCTGGGCCGACAAATTCCGTTTCAGGTGGATAGAGGTTTAGAGTAATGATTCCTGAAACAGACAATCCACAGGAGGCGAAAAGAGTCTGTTTGGCTTAGCCTGCGCGGCATGCCTGATCTGTGTCCACAATGTTGGTTTTCTCGCGGGACGTGTCCCTGCACAGAATTAAAAGTTGAAATTGGAAGTTATTCGTTTCAAAAGTATGTTTCTACAGTATGTTCACAATTCGTCTGTTTCAGGTAAAGGATTAAATCAAATTTGCCAACAATGCAGAATTAGGTTAGCATAGATCAACGGGTAGTCTATTCATTGTCTACAACGAGTCCTTCTACAATTTCTCACATTGGCAACACTATAGTATAATATCATATACTCACTATTCCAGAAGCAATGACGAATATATCAAATGTTATGGAATCAGTATAGTTATAGCAGTAATTGTCAAGGGCAATATTGATGTGGCTATTTACCTTCCCTTTCCCGCATACAACAAATCTGCAGCACAGTATTTTGAAAACATTAAAGCGCAATTATTGTATCAGTGTGGCAGAATGAGAAATTGCTCTCAATGAACAATTCCTTCCTTTGTCACAATGTATTCCAACATCGTTTGCTACACATGTGCCACAATGTTTTCACAACCGTCCTCAGCGATTGTGTTGTATATGTGAAAGGATTAAATACCAGGAGCGCGTTCACATATATCTAATAGAACAGTCTCTAGACGGTGTTAAAGTTGTCCACAAAGTCATCTGATTGGTTATTTATGTGACAGTTATCTGAACGGAGCCCGGTACCATTTGTTTGTTTATCCTCACACTCGTTCATTTCTAGAAATATCAAGATATACTTGTTGAGTTGAGCAGCCAGCAGTAGCCTATTATCGGTCCGAGCAATCTAAGGATTAGAGTTTGTAGACCATGCCTTGAATTCTGGTTTCGATTTCAGTACATATATTTATTTGTTTAGGCTTAACTGCTTTTTTCCTCTACCCAATACGTTTCTATGTTCAATATCATTAACATTGATCGTTTGTATACATTTACTATTTTATGTAATATCTTTCAGTTAACAAGAGTGCATCAATGTAGATTCAGGCTTTACAAATAGTTACGTACCCAAATACTAAATACTCACTGCATTCTTGTCTATAATCATCACACCATGTTTGCGATTCTTGTTCGTTAAACCCTATTCTACCGCTACGTCGAGTCGTATACTTAAACAGGTTTCTCATTTAAACCTAATTAGAAAAGACAATTTCCCTTCAACGGTTGGTATATTACAACATTAACAGCTGTAATTCTATGAGAAAAAAGACCGTTTAATGTGTTCGTTAACATTGTAATTCAGGAAACACATGTATAAGGAGGTTTCCTGGAGATAAAAAGAGTGGCTAATTGTCATTTTGGAGAACAGTATTGCCTTTACTGACAAACTCTAGAATATATATATATAGGCATTATGTTACTGTAGGATAGGTATTGCCCGTATTCTTACAAGAAGGGGGCATTAATGCAATTAAAACGCCTCGATGGTACTGTGACTGAGGTCTCAGCTTCAACAACATGAGATACGGTCGATAGATTCGAAAGCCCTGCCAGTTCATACAAAACTCTTTAACCCTTTCGCTGCCGAATTTCACAAAGTGGACTCTTCCATGTTACAAATTGGACCACTCCATGTTTCGTCCAACAAGACATTTGGTAAACTGGTCCCATCTGAATCTGCATTGTTTACACAAGCCTTTAATTGCCTTTTGCAGCTCAAGGGTTAAAACACAGACGAAGGCCCTCCTACTTGGTTCTCAGATTTACAGGAAAATAAGAAAGACTGATGTGTTAATGTCATGATAAACTACTAAGTAGGTTTAGTCATTTGTCCCCGGATAGTGTGCGGATTAACACCAATACAGTTACAGTTTACGTTGTAAAACCCACCCCAGACACATCGTAATGAGTGCTTTTTGAATTCAGTCACTCCGACACGTGTAATGGATTTAATTAACACCGCTCGGAGTAGATCTACTTATTCTGACAATACCTATAGACCTGTTCATTGACTGGTCCGGAAAGACACCTGTACTGTCTATATTTGTCGAATTGGAGAATATTTGAGCCGTTCCACGAGAAAACCAACATTATGGACTTTGCGTTTTGTATCGACCCAGATCAGCTTGCGCAGTGCGCGCAGGCGAATCCGTGCCGATACATTACGTCTCAGGGGGATGGAGATATAGAGTAATGATTCCTGAAACAGAAAATCCACAGGAGGCGAAACGTGTCTGTTCGGGTTAGCCTGCGCGGCATGCTTAGGCTGATCCGGGTCGATACTTTACGAAGAGTCCACAATGTTGGTGTTCTCGTAATTCGGTTCATTTGTTGTAGCACCCAATTTGTTGAAGCATTCGAAACGAAAGATTTGTAGGATTACTGTAGTCCATTTTGATAAATAAATCAATACGGGTTGACATTTCTATCGATGCAATCAATCACAGAAGAACATGTATACTATGTTACAACCAACAGCAAGGGGTCTTGTTACTAGTCCGATTCGCCATCATAACTAAGCTGCTCCATGGGAAAATCGACCTACCGTAACTTGTGACTTACGAACACCAATATCAGTCTGAGCGCCATTGCAAGATGATTACGCGTCGTATTTACCAACCATTCTTTATTCAATTTAATTCTAAATTTGAAGAATATTCTACATTTAAAGTAATTAATTAAGAAATCGCGTTACTTTGTTAATTTGATTTACTTTAGAATGGTAATAGGAATGTTTTGACAAACGGTTTGTTTTTTCTCTTGTCGCCATTTCGTTACAACCGCATCCAAAAATAGTTGTTATGACCTTGTAAAGGAATTTATAATTCAATGTATATGATTTGACGACACTAGGTAGACTTTTCTGAACATGTTCGTGCATACAGCCGGACACCTGTTTGTGGGGAATGACTAGTGCATTACATTCACTTGAATCTCAATTCTCGAAGAATATATAAAACAAGTTTTAAAACCGTAATTATCACGCATGATTTATTAACATGTAAGTTGTTAAACAATTCAGATGATCTTTACTGTATATTGATAGAGGAGAAGCTAGTTTTCTCTAAATATTAATAATTGAATAGCGAAAAGAGCATACCTAAATTACCTTTTATAGCTGTGCAAAATGCAAATCAAAATATGTTTTTAAAACTGTGCAGAATAAGGGTTGAGAACGTGCTCGCTTAAGTTAACGCTCTGTCTCAGTGTCTATGTAACTTGTCGTAAGGTTATCACTGCACCGTTATTTTACGTTCGCTTAAATGAACACAAGGCTGTTGTTCGGATATGTTTACATTCCCGTATGTATTTCTTTATCTTCACATAGATTGTTTTTGTAATCTTTGAAATCAAACGCATTGGTTTGATGGACGTGTCAGCTGGTATAATGTTACAGACAAGAGTTCACACCATGTACGTCTGTCAGCATTGAACCCTTTATCACATACAACTCATCTGTCAATCTCCTTGAAGAGAGCCGTTCCTTACACTCACTTACTAATGTAGAGCGCCTATGTGATAGAGAGTGCAGGAGCAGGGGTCTTTGAAATGATTGAAGCTAACACATAACACAGATCTATCACTGAAAGCGTAATCAATGAATCAAGTTAGAAATATTGAGGCAAAACGAGAACTTGCTCATCATGAATTGGGTTTTCTTTGTTCATTGTTTTACTGATGCGTCAAAAAGCCTCTGTATGTGAGAAATGGATAAAACCACTCTACGCGCAGCCGCCTCATTCATTTCAAGAATGATTGTGATGGATAGAAAGGAGGAAACAAGATCCAATCTAACCGAGTTGTTTTATAGAACTTACAATGTAAACAAGCTGTTTTATTCTACCTACTTTGTCAGAACAGAACATAAATATTTATATCCTTCATGAGCGTAAACTTATTTGCATAATTGCTACTCAGGCCGCCAGACTTACACTCGCCCACATTTCACACTTCTTCCTCAAATATTTTCGTAGCGAACGATTCTAAAATAAGATATATCAGATCAACGGAAACCACTTTTTAAAACATTGTGCCGAAATTTTATAAGTTGCAACACTGTTTTCAACTCTCTTCGATAGTTGGATTATCTGTTCTTTATGTGTCACCATTTGAGATTACTTCTATACATCTATATAGTACAATAACATTTATAAGTGTGTCGTTACACTATGTTTCCTTGCCTACATACAGAAAATCTAAAGCAGATGAATTCGAAAACATATCTACCAAAATATGGAAAAACTCTATAAATTACATGAATAGTAAAAATACAATGAAAACATTGTGTTAAAGAGTAAAGTTTCTCATTTTGAGCAGTTTCCCATGCCGTCGTAATGTTTACAGCAGATCATTCAAAATATGTCAGTAAAAGTAAAATTGGTTGTACCCCAATCTCATCGAAATCAGACCATAGTATGTATGCATATATATGATCCGTTTCACGAGAAAACCAACATTTTGGACCATGCGTAATGTATCGACCCAGATCAGTCTGCGCAGTCCGCGCAGGCTAATCCAGGTCGATACATTCCGTCTCAGGGGAATAGATATATAGAGTAATGATTTCTAAAACAGAAGAATTGGAGATATTTGAGCCGTTCCACGAGAAAACCAACACTATGGATGAGATGTGATAGGATCTGTCTGTTGTCAAAGACATTCCAAGGCAATTTGGAGTTATAATTGTTAATCAGAACATGGACAATATATGAGCCGTCCCGCGAGGAAACAGACATTATGGCCTCTGCGTAATATATCGATCCAGATCGGCCTGCGCAGTCCGCGAAGGCTAATCCGGGCCGGCACATACCGTCTCAGGGGGATAGAGATATAGAGTAATATTTTTTGAAACAGAAAATCCACAGGAGGCGAAAATTGTCTGCCCGGATTAGCCTGAGCGGCATCCGGGTCACTACTTTACGAGGAGTCCATAATGCTGGTTTTCTCGTGGAACGGCTCATATGTTTACGAGCGATTGCTGCTGCAGCGAAGAGATTGAGTGCATTCACATTCAAATGGCCAGTCATTTCTGACTCATGAAACATCTTAGAACGTTTACTTCCTGAATCATAATCCTCCATTTTGGCAACCACCGGGAAGGTAGACATTCGATGCCATTATATTACTATCTGTTTGACTAACTAATATGACATATCGGTACAGACTCCACTGTCACCATTGGGATTCGAACCGTTGGCAACCCGCTGTAAAACCGGATGCTTTAACCGCCTAGGCTACCGGGGTTGGTAAAACAATGTAGGTAAATATTAACCCTTTCCCACATATAAACGCTTTCAGGTGCCTCTGCGGCAGATGTCTTTTGAAATCGCTGTTGCAAAAGGATACATTACTCATAAAAGGCAATTTATCCATTTGCCACAATGGTTTCAACGCTATTCAATGTGTAAAGATATATTTTGGACTTGATTATTACAAAGTCATATATTAAAACCGAATGTTGTCGCAGTTGGCAGTTGATGATTGACATTAGAACGCATTGCAAGCAAAGGGAAAATACTTGATAGGAGCATCGTCTCTTTTTCCGACAAAGTCTCATCTCAGCAATCTGCTTCAACACTAAACTTCTAATAAACAAAGCAGACGTCTCTTTTTAATACCATGTGCGGTAGAAAATTAACTTAAAACATTTATTGGACATGAAGAAAAGTGCCACACTCATGGACGTTGCTGATTAAATTCTCGATCTTTCTCATTTATAATTAAAACTTAAGACCGACAATGATTGCTTTTGCACCTTCTTCACCCAGTAATATAGAAAGACATTGTATACTTCAAGAGAAGTGGGGTTTTATGACAATTTCTTGCAATATAACATGACCTTCTCTCTTCCTTAAGTATTCAACACAAAGACCGTCCGTGCAAAAGAGTATCTAGTTAACTTTTGTGAGCCGTGAATTTAAATCCAGATCAGCAATTTGTTCTATTTGTTTTTGTTAATTGACAGGATCATATTCTTACCACACATGTGCGCAGGAGGATATGGTTTATAGTCTTCAGATGGCAAAAATGGATCAATTTAACTCTTTCCCTCATCCGAGCAATTTCTTATTTTGCCACAATGTTTTCATCTTTATTCAATAGAAATACTTTCATTTATATAGATTTTCCGAATAATTGCCTACATGTTATCAAAGTCGTCTGCTGCGGATTTGTTTGTTTATGGGAAAAGGGTTAATCCTTTTCCGTATACAAACGTCTAAAATAAACACTTTCTTCTTCCTGCCTTTACGTTTTTTTTTTTTTTTAATTCTAAAGTGGTATTCAATACGCCCAGGTTTTTCCCTTTTTCACGGATATTTTCAAAGCAGACGACTTTTGAAATATCACATCAGAATAGATAAAGATCGTTAGGTGCAGCGACAGATTGAATTGGCTTTTATATATAGTCGATCTCTCATCTATTCTGGTTGATTCCTGCCAGCATACAGACACTTTGTAACGCAGCCGCAGACGTCTATACTGAACGATTGCTACTTTAGCAACACTTTTATCAGTTCTATTCACTACATGTATGTATATATACTTTCATTTATAGAGATGTTCTATATTCCCTATTTTATCATATGTTTTCGAAGTAAAAAGTCATCTTTTGCAGATTAACCCTTTCCCTCATACGACAATTCTGCAGCAGACGACTTTGCACGTATTTTGTCAAAAAATGGAAAATCTCCATAATTGAATAGATAACCTATGACAAAAAGTGGAAAACATTGTGGCAAAAGGAGAAATTGCACGTTTTGTGCAATTTCTTCTTTTGTCACTATGTTTTCAAATAGCCGTCTGCTGCAGAGGCGTCAGAAAGCGTTGATATGGGGGAAAGGGTTAATGCAATACGGAGAAGGGTTAACCTTATCTATTGTGATGAAACACTAGGGATCGTAGGATTGAACATCAAACGTATTGAATATGGGATTAGAAAGTGAAAGAAGAGGTTACTGATTAGTAAGAAGATATCAAACAACAGAAAAGTAATCACGGAAAAGTCTGACTTCCTCAATGTATTGAATTGATCTAACCGCAACTATAATATATTCACTAGTTAACCCTTTCCACCATACAGACGATTCCGCAGTAGACAACTTTCGAAAACATTGTGGCAAAAGACCAAATAAGAAATTTCATTTTTTGTGCTAATATTTGTTGTATGTGGGGAAAGAGTTGAACAAATCTAGATTCTATATTAAAACTGTATTCCAACATTGAATCATTCCCATCTCGCTAGTCAATCGAAAACACACATGACTATCGAAGGTTAAATTCTGGATTGCATGAAAATGTTTGATGAAAAGGTCACTTTATTGATTAATTTCACATCATATATGTTCTCAAATGGGAAATCTCCTCTGCTATTAAAGCATCTCCATTGAATACATTTGGTTAACTGGAACCGACAGATTAAACGCAAAATAGATGGTTAAGATAATTAAACATTTAAGCCGCATGTAGTCATTTGGGTTCTTATTGCATCTGCGTACAGTGACGAGCCAGGTGAGATTGTACACGCGCACAGTCTCTCCAGAGACTTCACTGTCCGTCTAGATGTCATATACATGTATACCTTAATGCATCTTATGACAAAGAACTAGATCTTAAGCCGATGTGACTTGGAATTATTCCGAATAGTCTATAAGACTCTACACCGCCAGAAGAAATGAATGAATGCCTACTTAAACGTAACAAGTAGGTTAGTTAATCTCAGTTTGACTTGAATTGAAGATAATTAAAAATCGTTGAAATAGCTTATTTACGCTGTGCCCCAAAATTCCGAAATGGCATAACGATTATTGAGCTGATGTCATGAACAATATACACGACATATCTCTTTAAGAACTCACTAGAATATACACGACATATCTCTTCAAGAACTCACTAAAATATACACGACATATCTCTTCAAGAACTCGCTAAAATATATAAGACATATCTCTTCAAGAACTCGCTAAAATATACACGACATATCTCTCAAGAACTCGCTAAAATATACAAGACATATCTCTTCAAGAACTCGCTAAAATATACACGACATATCTCTTCAAGAACTCGCTAAAATATACACGACATATCTCTTTAAGAACTCACTAAAATATACACGACATATCTCTTCAAGAACTCACTAAAATATACACGACATATATCTTCAAGAACTCGCTAAAATATACAAGACATATCTCTTCAAGAACTCTCTAAAATATACACGACATATCTCTTCAAGAACTCGCTAAAATATACAAAACATATCTCTTTAAGAACTCGCTAAAATATACACGACATATCTCTTCAAGAACTCGCTAAAATATACATGACATATCTATTCAAAAACTCGCTAAAATATACACGACATATCTCTTCAAGAACTCGCTAAATTATACACGACATATCTCTTCAAGAACTCGCTAAAATATACACGACATATCTCTTCAAGAACTCGCTAAAATATACACGACATATCTCTTCAAGAACTCGCTAAAATATACAAGACATATCTCTTCAAGACTTTGCTAAAATATACACGACATATCTCTTCAAGAACTTGCTAAAATATACAAGACATATTATATCTCTTCAAGAACTCGCTAAAATATACACGACATATCTCTTCAAGAACTCGCTAAAATATACACGACATATCTCTTCAAGAACTCGCTATGTAACCGACGATGTGGCTGAACACTGTACAAAGAAGATCAACCATTTCCATCAAATACGCAACATAAACTACAAAGTGGGATAATTGACTGTTCCAGGTTATACTTCTTGTTTCTATATCCTATATTTTGTACACACGTTTGAATGCTGTAAGAGTACAAGGGTTAACGACAATAAGTTAGAATATAAAACTTAAATAATCACGCTTTGTTGGCTAGACATTAGATAACATACTTACTCTTGAGATCATCTATTTTCAAGACGTCATCTTTATTCACGTCCAGTTTATCAAACGCTTGATTGATCACACTTATACGTCCTCGTGTCATGGGTGGCCTTAACGTTTTCACCATCTCCAGAAAGTCTATATTTCTATTTTTGTCACGATCAAACTCATCAAACAACAACATCAAGTCCTCTTGTGATATATCCAGACCGTAACTTTTAACTCCGTCTCTTAGTTCTTGGTAACAAAGTCTTTTAGAGAAATCGGTGTCCATTCGTCGGAACACTACTCCAAGTTCTTTGATTCCCCCGATACCTCGATGTAAACACTGTTTCCTTACTTTTTCTATTAAAATGTTCACACGCTCTTTTCTCTCGATATCCGTCATCATTTTTTATGATTTATTTTTCACTTTTTTATCCAAATATCCTTGTTTGTATTCCTTGTTCAAGTTTTAAAATATATTAAGTTAAATAAATGTAATTTTTCAAAATTAACGCTTTAGAACTACATTGTTGTATGTTATATATTAAGTATTAAGAAAATCTATTACACCGTTCATTAATCACTTAACATCATACACACAATAACTATGTATCTAGTCAGTAATTCATAGCAATACATTAAAGAAACGACGTCCCGTGTTCATGGAACGATTGAACTCTGTTTAACTGTTTAATTCAGTACTGATACAGTCTCAAATCAAAGGAGGCAACCTGTATAGTATCCCCCAGCAGCCATCCGCATCAGTAAACAAGTTCAATATTGAATCACGTGTCGCGCTGTAATCACGTTCCGTTTATCAATCATCGATATAAACTGGGTATCAAAGGATTTTCGTAATGAATGGCTAACATATGTCAACTGGTGAATTGTTATAACTGCCCAGTTTTCAATGGAAATTAATTAACACTTAACAAAAATGGCAGTGTGCTGCAAAGTTAATTAGTTATCAGCAATTTTTTTTGTATCATTATTTGGTATTTTTGGACAAGATATTGGTCCCATTTCCCGCCCATTTATTTCATTTCAGTTATGCTTCTTCTGCGGTACCGGTTACTTCTTTCATGAACACGTTTAACTCTTTCCTACATGCATATCGAGGGCTTGGCGTGAAACGGTTGTAACTACAATTGGTATTTTTTTACCAAGGTTAATCACCTCGCCATAAAGTCTTTATAAGCGTTAAATCATTTTTCTTGGTAAACAATGGAAATTTAGGTGCCATTGCTCGTTCTGAGCAATGGCACCTAAATTTGCATTGTTTACAAAGGGGTCAAAATTGCCCCTAAACCAGGGTTTTCAAAATAGTTTTTGAGTTACAACCGTTTCACGCCAAGCCCTCGATATGTAAACTAATGCACTGCAGCATACATCTTTTGGAAACATTATGGCAAAAGGGGAACTTGCTCGTAATGAAAAAACTTCTACTTGCCACAATGTTTTAAACCCTATTCAATAAAGAAAAATTATTCATATGTTTGCCTTGTTTTTTCAAAGCCGTCTGCTGCAGAATTATCATATGTTGGAACAGCTTAATCGTTTTCTTTCTAACGCCATGGTAACAAGAGTTCTGCATTCGTTTAGCGATTGTTAAGGGTTCTATCTGAGGAAAATACCCGTGAAGTTTGGATGAGATATACTTATATACATATAGGAGGGTTTGTCATTTAAACCCTTTTCCACATACAACAAATCTTCTACAGACGACTTGCAAAACAATGTGGTCAAAATACGGAAACTCTCTAAAAATTAAAGTATATATTTTTAATCGAGTTCATGAGACATTACTTGGGTCGCTTTGAGCATTTTCCTCTTTTGTCACGTTATTTACAAAATTCATCTACTGCAGAGGTGTCAGAAAGTGTCTGTAACTGGGAAAGGTGTTAAACATTTGATAGCGCTGCTCGAAACCTGACGTACGGCTATTGCGTGTTCTTCTTTCATAAGTGAACTTAAAGGGAACATCAACATGATTTTCAAGGAATTGAATTGTGATAATTCGTTCGAGTATTGTTTTACGCCACTCTCAACAATATACAATATGTTTATTCAGTAATTTAGGCCTCTGGCCCATTATACAAATTTACATTTACAAAATAAGTCCACATGAGTGACACCCCCTTAGAGAGGTTGAAGTAATAATATTTCTATCATAAGGTCGATATGTTTTCAAAGTTGTTTGTTACAATTGTGTTGCACACAGGAAATGGTTAATACATACAATCTGTTACACAGAATTTAATATTAACCGAATAGTATACTATAATAGTATTGTAGTGAGAAAGCAATGAAACACATATGAGCCGTCCCACGAGAAAACCAACCGTGTGGACTGTGCGTAAAGTATCGACTGGACCTAAGCATGCCGCGCAGGCTAACCCGGACAGAGACTTTTCGCCTCCTGTGGATTTTCTGCTTCAGGAATTATTACTCTATACATATATCCCCCTGAGACGGAATGTGTCGGCCCGGATTAGCATACACGGACTGCGCAGGCTGATCTTGGTCGATACATTACGCAGAGACCATAATGATGGTTTGTTCGTGAAACTGGTCACATAGATAGATGAACTGACTGCCGTGACTAAAATAGTGTCGAAATCGGCGTTTGGCTAAAATCAATCCATGGATGAATAATTAGTTCTAAATGTATTATATATTGTTTTTGTGCTTGTCATGACATCCATACATTAAACGTTATGCACCGAGGGTGGAAGCTATAACTACTAAAGTTGTTTCAAACTTTTCGTCAGGAAACAGCCGGGGATTGAACCCTTTGCATCCACTCCCGCTGCGGACGTTTAACCCTTTCCCTCATACGACAATTCTGCAGCAGACGACTTCGAACGTATTTTGTCAAAACATAGAAAATCTCCATAATTGAATGGATAACCTATGACAAAAAGTGGAAAACATTGTGGCAAAAGGAGAAATTGCACGTTTTGTGCAATTTCTTCTTTTGTCACTATGTTTTCAAAACGCCGTCTGCTGCAGAGGCGTCAGAAAGCGTCTATATGAGGGAAAGGGTTAACCACCTTAACACACAGGTAGTGGTTTGTTATAAAATCACGACAAAATATCATTATTGTGATAAGCCAGTCCTCAATATTAAAGGTACATGAGTGCTAGCGTGGCCGATGAATAAGTTATCGAGATGTTCATTAATGATTAAGTAAAGTCGTTGAATGGATTAATATTTAACTAACTTAAGTGGCAGTTCTTTCTTTAGATATTAACTTATCTTAACAAGCCATTTATTTTAATTAAATCTCTTTATATACATTCTGTTTGATCATTTGCTATCTTTTCTCGGTCTGTATTTCAAATTAATTCATTGATCAGTATATTCTATTATTCTTTATTGGAGACTTTCCCTATAGAAACAATTCATTTAGAACTTGAACATTGTCAACAAAATTGCTAAGAAGTCCTAGAATTGAAACGCGTCTTCCTCAATCTGCAACTACACTGCTTTAATTATTTGGCGAGGCTATACTGAAACGTCGCGTATTTTACGATTTGTACCAGAAAGTAATATTATAATACAACCATTTAGAAATCTTAATATATTTTCTGACAGAGTTTTAAGACTTTTGCAAACTTTATTAGTAATAAGAAATGAATCAAGTGTTTTTGAAGTTTATATCAACCAATGTAGGAACATGCTGGAATACTGTAGGAAAGGGGAAATTGTTCATCATATATGTAAGAAGTTAACTTTTTTTTATAACAAAGTTCGTCTGCGGCTGCGGTGATAAGCCTTACTTCTACCTCATCAAAAAATAGTTGACCAATTCCATCATACAACACATCTACAGCAGACTATTCCAAAATAGTCAAGGTAAAGATTTGGAAGTTCCCTATAAATGAATGTGTCAATATTGAAATTGATTGAAAACTTTATAACAGAAGATGAAAAGCAATTTTTTCTTTTGCCATATTATTTTCAAAAGTCATCAGCTGTAGATGCGCGTCAAAGTGTGTTCTGCATGGGGGAAAGGATTAAGATAAACATCTAATGATACAATGCGATAAGGATAAATGAAAACAAAAATAGTTCCCTGGTTTACCAAAGGTAATGAAAAGCTTATCACTAGAGCTAAACATACATGTATATGTAGCTGAACGGCCAGTGTACTTTCTACACAGAACATCGACCGGGGTTATTTTTACAGGTTGTATGAGGTTGTGCATAACATTTTAACTTCTTAGAGAAAAAAATGTTCATTAGATTAAAACCCTTCGCTCTATATACGTGTAAAGCCTTTTTTACACCCTTGAACATAAAGTGAAAGAAACCATTCTAGTTCATTGTGCTCTAATTAATCTACCTCAACGTACTTAATAAAACATAAAAAGCGTATCTAACCATCTGTTTGAGTATTTGACACTTTTTTATTGCTCGAATTGAGCATATTAAGCTTATAAGCTTTATTCCTGGAACAGACCAGTATTTAATTATACGTATCCACACAGTCTGATCCGATTGGAATCAACTTCGCGAACGATGAAGATCCAGATCACATTGCTCGGATAAAAATGTTGGTCTGGACTTACATTGGTCACAAATGATTTCAGTACACTTTGTAAGAAATTAGAATCATTGTATAAAAACATGTCTTTAGGCATATAGACATCTTTTTATACAATAGGTCTAATTTTATATATTATGTGAAATGGTTTACCCACTCTCCGATAGATAATTTAAGTCTCTTACAAAATGAAAACATTTCAGGAAACTATTCGTAACGTATGACATTAAAGCGGAGGTGTGAAAGTTTCAACGAAACCAGACATCTTTCATATTTAGATATTTTTCCTCATTTTTTTGTAAAATCCGTCTGCACAAGAGACGATCGTATCGAGGGCTTGGCATGAAACGGTTGTAACTAAAAACCTATATTGAAAACCCTGGTTTAGGGGCAAATTTGACCCCTTTGTAAACAATGCAAATTTAGGTGCCATTGCTCAGAATGAGCCATTTCCATTGTTTACCAAGAAAAAATGATTTAACGCTTATAAAGACTTTATGGCGAGGTGATTAACCTTGGTAAACAAATACCAATTTTAGTTACAACCGTTTCACGCCAAGCCCTCGGTATAGATCTTGTCATTAAACCCAGACCTTAACTTCGCTGCAGTAAAAAACGCTCGTATAAATTCTAACACGTACTGCGAAGTTTCTTGGTCTTTTTTAATGAGTTAGGTCTTAGGCAAGTAACCCCTACTACTATGAAATCAAAACTCTGGATAAGTCCTCGAAAGTCCACATAATCTTTAATTACACATCATACCGCAGTTGAGTTGAAACTACGAATCAATGAAATACTATTGAAGTTTAATCCAACACAAAGGAAAGTAGACCTGAAGTTAATCTAATTCATAAAATCCAACACTACAGTTGCTAAACAGATCTCCAATTTCCTGCGGTATATAATAAAGCTTATAAAAATAGTTAACGTTATTGGCGCCTATATAATACTGCTTCCTCGACGGTACATCGTTAACCCTGTTCCACAACCAACAAATATGCAGCAGATTAAATAGAGTTTAAAACGTTGTCACCCCTTCTGTCATACAGACGCATTCGGACGCCGCTGCAGCAGGAACATTTTGTAAACATTTTGGCAAAATAAGAAATTGCTTTTAATGAACAATGTTACATACTGCAACAGTAATTTCAACTCTTTTCAACAATACAACTTTCCCTAACAGAGATTTTCATAATTTTGCCTCGATGTTTTTAAAGTCATATGAAATCGACTCGAACTATACAAATTGGGAATTATGTGATCGTTAGAAACGTGGATACATAATTCGGATCAATTCACTTGAAAATAAGTAAACATGGCACATGTGTAAATGTTCGTACATATGTTTAGAAGTAATTGATTTACTTGTCTAAACGATAAAGTTTTGTTTACACGGCAAACCTGGGTTGTAATGCCCGTAACTACCTATGTTCGAGAACAGTCGATCGAAAGGCGTATTCGTATTCTGCGCCGGATTAAACACTTTTCACAGTACGTAATATTAGATTGCTTGTATAGTTCATGCAATCGAGTGAATTTATTTTGTGTTAAGGCCCGTCAACGAGAGACTGTTCGATGTTCGTTTGCTTCATGTAATCGACTCGAACTATACGCAACCAGATAAGACTGCTCGTATTGTTCATGAAATCGACTCGAACTGTGCGCACTAGATACGACTGCTCGTATGTTTCATGAAAACGACTCGAGCTATGCGCAACAAGATTAGATTGCTTGCATTGTTAATGAAATCGACACAAACTCTGCGCAACAAGATAATACTGCTCGTGTGTTACGACTCGAACTATACGCAACCAAATAAGACCGCTCGCATTAATCATGACATCAACTACAACTATACGCAACCAGATAAGACTGCTCGTATTGTTCATGAAATCGACTCGAACTGTGCGCACCAGATACGACTGCTCCTATGTTTCATGAAAACGACTCGAGCTATGCGCAACAAGATTAGATTGCTTGCATTGTTAATGAAATCGACACAAACTCTGTGCAACAAGATAAGACTGCTCTTATGTTACATGAAATCGACTCAAACTAAGACCACTCGCATTGTTCATGACATCGACTAGAACTATATGCACCAGATAAGACCATTCGCATTGTTCATGACATCGACTAGAACCATATGCACCAGATAAGACCACTCGCATTGTTCATGACATCGACTAGAACTATATGCACCAGATAAGACCACTCGCATTGTTCATGACATCGACTAGAACTATATGCACCAGATAAGACCACTCGCATTGTTCATGACATCGACTAGAACTATATGCACCAGATAAGACCACTCGCATTGTTCATGACATCGACTGGAACCATATGCACCAGATAAGACCACCCGTATTGTTCGTGACATCGACTAGAACTATATGCACCAGATAAGACCGCTCGTATTGTTCATGAACTCGACTAGAACTATGAACGACCTCATAATACTGTTGGTTTGTTTCAAGAAATCGACTCGAACCATGAACACAAAGATTATATATGAAATCGACACACACTATGTACACAAATCTTTGACTGCTCGTATGTTTCATGAAATCGACACAGACTATGTACACACATCTTGACTGCTCTTATGTTTCATGAAATCGACACAGACTATGTACACAACTCGTTGACTGCTCGTATGTTTCGAGAAATCAACACAGACTATGTACACAACTCTTTGACTGCTCGTATGTTTCATGAAATCGACACAGACTATGTACACACATCATTGACTGCTCGTATGTTTCGTGAAATCAACACAGACTATGTACACAAATCTTTGACTGCTCGTATGTGTCGTTAAATCGATACAAACTGTGTACACACATCTTTGATTGCTCTATGTTTCATTTAATCGACACAGACTATGTACACAAATCTTTGACTGCTCGTATGTTTCATGAAATCGACACAGACTATGTACACACATCTTGACTGCTCTTATGTTTCATGAAATCGACACAGACTATGTACACAACTCGTTGACTGCTCGTATGTTTCGAGAAATCAACACAGACTATGTACACAACTCTTTGACTGCTCGTATGTTTCATGAAATCGACACAGACTATGTACACACATCATTGACTGCTCGTATGTTTCGTGAAATCAACACAGACTATGTACACAAATCTTTGACTGCTCGTATGTGTCGTTAAATCGACACAAACTGTGTACACACATCTTTGATTGCTCTATGTTTCATTTAATCGACACAGACTATGTACACAAATCTTTGACTGCTCGTATGTTTCATTAAATCGACACAGACTATGTACACAAATCTTTGACTGCTCGTATGTTTCGTGAAATCAACACAGACTATGTACACAAATCTTTGACTGCTCGTATGTGTCATGAAATCGACACAGGCTATGTACACAAATCTTTGACTGCTCGTATGTATCATTACATCGACAAAGACTATGAACACACATCTTTGACTGCTCGTATGTGTCATTAAATCAACATATACTATGTACACAAATCTAAGAATGCTCATATGTGTCATTAAATCGACACAGACTATGTACACACATCTTTGACTGCTCGTATGTTTCATGAAATCGACTAGAACTATGTACACACATCTTTGACTGTTCGTATGTATCATTAAATCAACACAAACTATGTACAGAAATCTAAGAATGCTCGTATGTGTCATTAAATTGACACAAACTATATACACACATCTTTGACTGCTCGTATGTTTCATGAAAACGACTTGAGCTATGCCCAACCAGATTATATTGCTCGCATTTATCATGAAATCGACTAGAACTATACGCACAAGATAAGACCGTATTGTTCGTGAAATAATTGACACAAACTACATGTATGTACACAACTCTTTGACTGCTCGTATCTGTCATTAAATCGATACAAACTATGTACACAAAACTAAGACTGCTCGTAATGAAATCGACACAAACTGTGTACACACATCTTTGACTGGTCGTATGTTTCATGAAATCGACACAGATTATGTACACACATCTTTGACTGCTCGTGTGTTTCATGAAATCGACACAGACTATGTACACAAATCTTTGACTGCTCGTATGTTTCATTAAATCGACATAGATTATGTACACAAATCTTTGACTGCTCATATATTCATGAAATCGACACAGACTATGTACACAAATCTTTGACTGCTCATATATTCATGAAATCGACACAGACTATGTACACAAATCTTTGACTGCTCATATATTCATGAAATTGACACAGACTATGTACACAAATCTTTGACTGCTCATATATTCATGAAATCGACACAGACTATGTACACAAATCTTTGACTGCTCGTATGTTTCATTTAATCGACACAGACTATGTACACAAATCTTTGACTGGTCGTATGTTTCATTAAATCGACACAGACTATGTAAACAAATCTTTGACTGCTCGTATGTGTCGTTAAATCGACACAGATAATGTACACAGATCTTTGACTGGTCGTATGTTTCATTAAATCGACACAAACTGTGTACACACATCTTTGATTTCTCGTATGTTTCATTTAATCGACACAGACTATGTACACAAATCTTTGACTGCTCGTATGTTTCATTTAATCGACACAGACTATGTACACAAATCTTTGACTGCTCGTATGTTTTATTTAATCAACACAGACTACGTACACAAATCTTTGACTGCTCGTATGTTTTATTAAATCGACACAAACTGTCTACACACATCATTTAATCGACACAGACTATGTACACACGTCAAGACTGCTAATTTGTTTCATGAAATCGACTCAAATTATGTACAGTAAGATAAGAATGATTCCACGAAATCGAACTTTAAATTTAGGGGTCGTGAGTTCGAACCTCATCTCGGCCACCATTTCCCCCCAATGATTGACGAAAGACATTGTGACAAGCGGCATTGTAATTGCGTTCTATACATCGTGTCATTTGGCACATTACTTAATCAATGAACAGCAAACAGTTTATTTGTCTCTATTCAAATTTCCGACCAGGCTCTGTTTACATTCTTTTTTATCGAACCCCAGTTTAGCCCTTCATCCCTTTCACATGTTGAGAAAAACATGACACCGTAATAATGTATTTGACAGTGGGCTCAGTTTCCATTGCTTTCGCCGCCATTGATTTCTAGATTTATTCTTCAAAAAAATCATGGATATAATGTTATTCTCATTAACCCTTTCCCACATATAGACGCTTTATGACGCCTATGCAGCAGACGACTGTTGAAAACATTGGGTGAAAAGGAGATATTGCTCAAAACGAGCAATCTCAGCTTTTGCAAATATGATTTCAACTTTTATCAGTAAGTATACTTTCATTTTCAGAGATGTTCCATGTTTTTGCATGACTTGTTTTCAAAGTCGTCTGCTGCAGATTTATTGTATGTGGAAAAGTGTTAACACCGAGTTTGGCACTTCATAAGCTGAATGGCGCAAATAGATCGAACGTGATTAATAAAGGTGGAAAGCTTGTTTCACAATCGATGTAGAATAAATAACTAATGGCACCAATTCGTGGATTCTCTTGGTATGTTGAGTTCGCCGCTATCTGTTTTTGATTACTAAATCGGTTCTCATTGAAAGTTTACGATAATCAATATACGTTAGAATGTCAGACTTAAAAAATTAAACAAAAAGCACTGAAATAAAACATAAAAACGTGCATATCATTCTTTAATGTTGCTCAACCGTGTATGAATGGTGGTCAGGGCTTGTGTAAACCAACTTTTTAATGTTTCATAATATGTCTCTGATTGAAAAGAAAAATATATCTTAAATGGTACGTTGTATAAAATTGTCCGACAAAAACCATTAAATAGAATCAAATATAATGGGTATTCTTCCTATTTTGAAAACGAAATGTTTAGACCCGATTTCCTACATACGACAAATCTGCAGCAGACACGTGTTGCAAACATTGTGGCAAAATGTAGAAATTACTCATTATGACCAATAAGTATGTTTGAAAGTGTTAACGGATGTGACATATACAGCATATTAACACATTTGACTTTAATCCCCCTTTTTCCGCATACAGTAAATCTGTAGTAGACGACTTTAAAAACCGCTAGGTAAAATATGGAAAGTCTCTATATGAAAGTAGCATTATTAAATTCAGTTGAAAACAAGTGCCAATATGAGAAACTGAGCAATTTCTTGTTTTGTCAAAATCATTAAAAAAAATAATCTGCTTCATATGCGTCAGAATGCGTTGGCAAATAAGAATTTCTGATTGATTTCCAACGAATGCAACATTATTTCGGGGAACCAGTACAAGCCCTCTTTCGTAAAAAAGCTTTGACACGGTCTAATTTCCAGGAAAAAAAACAAAGAGGGGAAATGAAATATTGCTGATAATGAGTATAATCATTCTTTGCAATACCTTAACTGTGTCATAAAATATCTGACTTATCTACATTTTCGTTTCTAATTTGAAACAGGGACGGCTATGTTCCAATCTCATTAAAATCAGACCAAACAACTTCTATGTACGGTATATACGAGCGTGCGAGTTTAGATCTGGTTTTCATGATTGAGATTGGCTACGTTCGAACCAATATTTAGTTTTGAATAGCGAACATCTTTAAAGTTAATAAATGTCGTTTTGTTTGTCTTTATTGAAAACTACGACTATGTCTTCTGGTAAAGTCATTTCCAGATACAGACGCAGATTGATGTAACAGACGACTTTTGAAAAACATTGCCGAAACAAGAAAAATCTCTCTCCATGAACACTTTCAACTAAGCACTTCTATGCACCTATTATATTATTTTATATACGTTTGTATTCAGATACTTTCCTTATGTATTAGGGGAAAGTGTTAAACTATAATTGTTTCCCGATGTTTCCGTCATTATGTTATCATATAAAACAAATCTAACGGTTGTTCTTGATAGCCAGCTGTAGCCTATTGCAAGCTGGTATTACGCAAAACACAGCGTTGCTGTATAAATTAGTTGTATGTATTTAAAAGGCAAACATAAAATATCCTTTTGTTGCTCGTGGCCCCAAAAAAGGTAAAAAGTATGCACATTCAAAGAATGACGACAAACGACATGCTTTTTGCATTTGCGAACAATGTAGATCCAGATTAAGATACGTGCAGTTTAATCTGTATCTGCGTTGTTCGTCAATCTGAGGCAGAAATAAGATTGTCATGGAGCACGGTTCGTACAACACCTGGCAAAATGCTCTAACTATAATTAAGAATTGTAGAATTATCTGCCTTAGTTCCCTACTGGTTTTGTATCTCTACAATTTTGATGTATGTGTTTTACTATAGGTCTATCCGTTCACAGGTCGTGAGTTCGAACACGAATCAACCAATCAAAATACAACTTTTAACTTGCATGCGGCCAAGCGCTTGAAGCTATCACTAGGAAATATGAATTTATTGTAGGAACCAGTAACATGCCCAACCATATTCGACTAAAACAGTGGATATTTATTGTCTATGAATCTATACGGTTAACCGGGTAACCGGTTACAACATTGTACGAGTAACCGGTTAGTAATATCGGTAACCGTTGCCATCCCTAATTTATACACATCGGTTATCTAAATGACGTCACAGTGCGATTGATGTTCGCACCATAAAGTACCACAAAATACATACTTTTTCAAATCCGTCAACTATGTTATGAGTTAACGGTTGGACACCTATTTTCGTGAATGTGCACATTCTGAGTTTAAAAGGGACCATATCTTGTCCAATAGTATAATTATGTACCAAAAATTAATTAACTCTTTATGTCTAATCGTATATGTGTGAAGGTGCAATCTATTTACGGAAATAAACGTAGAATGATTATAAACAAAAACAAGCTCTACTGATAAAGACGCGTTAACATTCCCCGGGATAGAATGCCCGTATAAAACGTCCACTTGTAAACGAACTATATAGTTCAAGCGTTACACGCATATGCTCATCCTTAAGTATGTGTTCGTTGAAGGTTATTACGACCATATGGATTGTGTACTACGATATAATCCAATTTGAGGTATGCTCATGTAATTTGAAATGCGACATTCACGTTTTTGGAAAAGGCATTACGATCAAATGCAAAGTTGCACTTTGGTCTGAATCGTTCTCTCTATAGGCGTGTATGATTTGTTTGAGATCCTGCTCAGAATTAAAAGATGCGAAATCTGATCTTACCCATCACTGGTCGCAAATATTTAGGGCCTGTTTTCGTGTGACATTATTTCTATCTACCTAATATTGTGTATCGTTTATATGATGTTACTCTGTGAAAACCAACATTAACGTAATTATTACACGTGGAGAATGAACAAACATGTACATTGAAATACTAAAGATCCAAATAGATACTGCTTAACAGAAGATTCGTCAAACCTTTAATGATGATTAATTGGCGAACAGTGCATATACAGATCAGACTACGCGAATGCGTAAGTTGATTTGGCTCTACACTGGTCGTAAATGTTTGACGGTTTGTTTTCACAGATCGCCACTTATTTCGAGGGCTTGTTGTGAAACAGGTCTAACTAAAATCGGTATTTTTTTACCAAGTTTAATCACCTCGCCATAAAGTCTTTATAAGCGTTAAATCATTTTTCTTGGTAAACAATGGAAATTTAGGTGCCATTGCTCGTTCTGAGCAATGGCACCTAAATTTGCATTGTTTACAAAGGGGTCAAAATTGCCCCTAAACCAGGGTTTAGGTTTTTAGTTACAACCGTTTCACGCCAAGCCCTCGATTTGTTAAATAAATCAATATGATTAAGACTTCCTAGAGTGTTGCTCAGTTTTGTTCCAAACCGTAATCTTTATTATATCCGAATCTTCAGAACATTTCTGAGGCTGTCCATGCATTATCAAAGTTTCAAAGTTTATTTGTTACTCTCGGTTCAAGTTAACAATGTAATATGAGGTAATACTAACAACATATATACCTATTGTAATTTGGGAAAAGACAGTCCATGAGGTATTAAATCAAAATAGTATAAGAAATTCAAAAATGAAAATGAAAAAAGAAATGATAAAAAAAGAAAAGAAAAGCGACACAAACAAATACAAAAATACAAAGATGCGTCAAATGCTGAAGTAAGTACAGATATAGAATAAGCCATGTGGCATGTAAGTTCTTCGAAGACAGTATGATTTGGATAAAGTTACAAGTTTTTGTTGAATTTTATGCTTTTAATTAAAGGTAATTGCATTCGGTGTTTATGTATTCAAGAAACTCAAGAATTTATCATGTCATATTATTACTTCCAACACTATGTCAGATATACGTCATACTTCATTATAAGAGTAATAATAATGATAATAATAATAATAATAATAATAATACTTATATCTTTATTTAATGAAGGTTACCGATGTATTTTGACTACAAAAAACGAATCTTATCTAACATATGGCCTTCAACTTATATATCTTTATATTTATTCATGTGCACACACACACACACACGCATACGTACACCAATATAAACACTTACATATGCATATATACATACACACATATATACATATATATACACATACATACCCATATATATACACTGATATACACATACACATACACATCCTCATACATTAATATATAAATATGCACAGACACGAAAGTACCGTTCAATGTGAATACCGATTGCGTAATGCTATTAAAACGCATTCAGAGGGAAACGGTGGCCTAGGGATATCGCGCCGATACTGTATAAATTCACAACGACAATACTACGTACAGTGGAACACCTGTGTATTAAAACAACGACAATACTACGTACAGTGGAACACCTGTGTATTAAAACAATCGACGGGAGCACAACACTATGGTATTTGTTCACAAGTGGTCCTTAATTGCAGTGTCATTTATGCAGAACATGACTTATTGGGAAAAGTGTGGTTGCTATAGACAGGTAAGCCCTATTCCAATGTGGTCTTTAGCACAGGTTTGACTGTACATGTCGGACTCCTGAATAAAAACGTATTGCTTTCAAAATAATGTGTTGTAGTTTTCTAGTTGTTGAACCTCAACTTTGATTTTATATAAGTTGAACATTTTGAAAACATCCCGGCTATAATTTAAAAAAATGACCTTTATTCATAAACGATTATATGATACTTGAATAAAGTTTAAAACATTGTGACCAAAAGAATGGCTTATGATGAGCTCTTTCTCCTTTTGTCAATTTCTTTTCAAAAGTCGTCTGTCGGATACGTCTGCAAGTGGGAAAGGGTTAAAACACAACAATAACAACTTTGAGTAATGACTTGTGTCACAACTTCTGAATGATTTACTCATGCTAGGTTTCCATAGTTTGTTTAGAAAAACATGAGGGCCATGATGGCCACAGCAACATGGCTTGAAATAATCTTGGATCACTCAATGAACATTTATACTAACTTATTAGCAAATCGGCCATATACTTTCGGAAGAGAAGAATTTTAAAGTTTTCATTATAGCCATATAAGGCAAAATAGACCAGCCCCCTGGCGGCAATGTTTTTCGACCAATCAACAACAAAATGAAAAAATCTGATACACGGTCACCCAAGGAACATTTCTACAAATTTATTAGCAGATTAGCAAAATACTTTTAGAGGAAACGATTTTTAGAAATTTCACTTTAGCCATATACGGCAAAACAGCTCGCCATGTTTTTTGACCAATTTTAAAACATGGCTTGAATTGTTTCTGATAGAGTGTCACCAAATGAACATAACTAAAATAAATAAATAAAATGAATAAATATAAGGCAAAATAGACCGCCACCTAGCGGCCATGTTTTCCGAAAAATCAACATTTAGGAGATTTAGGAGAAGAATTGTTTCCGTTGCCATTAAAAGCAGAATTCCGCATGGATGGAAATAAAGCAGTTTCGGAAGTTTCGGGGAGGACATTGATAGGAAGGATGTGAAGTGTACTGTCAATTGATCCACTGGTTACAGATGAGACAATGTTGACACACGGACGACGCACGATGGACGACGCACGACGGGAGACGGACGCCGGACATAGGATGATTACAATAACTCACATTGAGCACTTCGTGCGAATGTGAGATAAAAAGGGATTGGATGGAACCAACAATTTAATCAAAATCCTTTAATTAGGAACATTAGATTATTATCTTTGAAGATTCGCGATCAAACAAAAAAGACATAATGACGTTAAGAAAAGTCGTCATACACAGATAAAGCTTTCTTTATTCTGTTTAACTTAAACGTGGATCTAGTGTCAGTTCTTCATTCTTAAAAGCTTTAAAGGAGAAATAAAAAATGCTAATTAAATTAACGAGAAATGTCATCGTTTTATTTGTAAGCATTTTCTATAAATACATGTATACGCATTCATGTTTACACTTCAATTCAGGAGAGACTGAAGTCAGCATACGAGGTAAAGGATACAAAACTATAAAAACAAATCTGCCATTTTTTTGTCCTGACAATCAAATATCTATTTAAAGTCCATCAAAAGAGTTCGTTAGGAAGATCAGATATCATTAAACCAGGATAAACATCCTCATATAATGGAAATAACATGTCATCAATTTAAATTGAGAAGAAAAAACCACTTTAATCCTTTGATGACAACTTGATTGTATGATAATTAACTTTATTATATATTGAAGCACGGCCATGGACAACTGTTTAAGTTTACATTTGTAAACAGTACAGATCTTGATCAGCCTGTGAATAAGCTAAGTCTGATTAAGATATACATAGTTCACATATTACCTACATAAGATTCCGGCATCGTGAGTAAATTCTAAAAGTCAGTAATGCCAACACTCACAACAAGACAGACTCATTTAAAGAATATGTTATAATTGTTTTTGTGTTTTACGTCGCTTTCAACAGTTTTTCATTTATATCACGGCTTTCATTGGTTAGTTATCAGTACTACCATTTACCATGCTGAGTTGCATACTAGTCTTCGAGAGCCATTATACCAATGGATTGATGTACTAGAAACCATGTTGTGTTGCATACTAGTCTTCGAGAGCCATTATACCCATGGATTGATGTACTAGAAACCATGTTGTGTTGCATACTAGTCTTCGAGAGCCATTATACCCATGGATTGGTGTACTAGAAACCATGTTGTGTTGCATACTAGTCTTCGAGAGCCATTATACCCATGGATTGGTGTACTAGAAACCATGTTGTGTTGCATACTAGTCTTCGAGAGCCATTATACCCATGGATTGGTGTACCAGATACCTGTTGTGTTGCATACTAGTCTTCGAGAGCCATTATACCCATGGATTGGTGTACTAGAAACCATGTTGTGTTGCATACTAGTCTTCGAGAGCCATTATACCCATGGATTGGTGTACCAGATACCATGTTGTGTTGCATACTAGTCTTCGAGAGCCATTATACCCATGGATTGGTGTACCAGATACCATGTTGTGTTGCATACTAGTCTTCGAGAGCCATTATACCCATGGATTGGTGTACTAGAAACCATGTTGTGTTGCATACTAGTCTTCGAGAGCCATTATACCCATGGATTGGTGTACTAGAAACCATGTTGTGTTGCATACTAGTCTTCGAGAGCCATTATACAATGGATTGGTGTACTAGAAACCATGTTGTGTTGCATACTAGTCTTCGAGAGCCATTATACCCATGGATTGGTGTACTAGAAACCATGTTGTGTTGCATACTAGTCTTCGAGAGCCATTATACCAATGGATTGGTGTACTAGAAACCATGTTGTGTTGCATACTAGTCTTCGAGAGCCATTATACCAATGGATTGGTGTACTAGAAACCATGTTGTGTTGCATACTAGTCTTCGAGAGCCATTATACCAATGGATTGGTGTACTAGAAACCATGTTGTGTTGCATACTAGTCTTCGAGAGCCATTATACCCATGGATTGGTGTACCAGATACCATGTTGTGTTGCATACTAGTATGCGAGAGCCATTATACCCATGGATTGGTGTACCAGATACCATGTTGTGTTGCATACTAGTATGCGAGAACCATTATACCCATGGATTGGTGTACCAGAAACCATGTTGTGTTGCATACTAGTCTTCGAGAGCCATTATACCAATGGATTGGTGTACCAGATACCATGTTGTGTTGCATACTAGTCTTCGAGAGCCATTATACCCATGGATTGGTGTACCAGATACCATGTTGTGTTGCATACTAGTCTTCGAGAGCCATTATACCCATGGATTGGTGTACTAGAAACCATGTTGTGTTGCATACTAGTTTTCGAGAGCCATTATACCCATGGATTGGTGTACTAGAAACCATGTTGTGTTGCATACTAGTCTTCGAGAGCCATTATACCAATGGATTGGTGTACTAGAAACCATGTTGTGTTGCATACTAGTCTTCGAGAGCCATTATACCCATGGATTGGTGTACTAGAAACCATGTTGTGTTGCATACTAGTCTTCGAGAGCCATTATACCAATGGATTGGTGTACTAGAAACCATGTTGTGTTGCATACTAGTCTTCGAGAGCCATTATACCAATGGATTGGTGTACTAGAAACCATGTTGTGTTGCATACTAGTCTTCGAGAGCCATTATACCAATGGATTGGTGTACTAGAAACCATGTTGTGTTGCATACTAGTCTTCGAGAGCCATTATACCAATGGATTGGTGTACCAGAAACCATGTTGTGTTGCATACTAGTCTTCGAGAGCCATTATACCCATGGATTGGTGTACCAGATACCATGTTGTGTTGCATACTAGTCTTCGAGAGCCATTATACCCATGGATTGGTGTACCAGATACCATGTTGTGTTGCATACTAGTCTTCGAGAGCCATTATACCCATGGATTGGTTTACCAGATACCATGTTATGTTGCATACTAGTCTTCGAGAGCCATTATACCCATGGATTGGTGTACCAGATACCATGTTGTGTTGCATACTAGTATGCGAGAGCCATTATACCCATGGGTTGGTGTACCAGATACCATGTTGTGTTGCATACTAGTCCTCGAGAGCCATTAGACCCATGGTTTGGGTGCCAGATACCATGCTGAGTTGCATACTAGTCTTCGAGAGCCATTAGACCCATGGTTTGGGTGCCAGATACCATGTTGTGTTGCATACTAGTCTTCGAGAGCCATTAGACCCATGGATTGGTTTACCAGTTTCCATGTTGTGTTGCATACTAGTCTGCGAGAGCCATTGAACACATGGATTGGTGTACCAGATACCATGCTGAGTTGCATACTAGTCTACGAGGTCCATGACACCAATGGATAAGTGTATAAGATACAATGGTGCGTTGTTAACTAGTCAGTGAGAGCCATGAAACCATGCACAGGGGCGTTACCGAATTACTTTATGCAAATCTTATGAACGAGGAGATAACTTTATATGTAAATATCTTACTACTTACATTACAGGCTTATATTGGTCTAAAGTTGAACCTAGCATTGTAAAAGTAAATGAATTTTATCCTCTCCCATTTGGATGCACCTACAGCAGTCAATTGAATCTGTATTCAATGACTGTTCTTTAATTTACAGATAATCTACATGTTTTCAAAGCCGTATATTGCAGATTAAGTGTAATTAGGTACAGATTTAGAAAATCGACATCATTCGAATTAGTTCTCGGCACCTGGGTTCTTTTTCACTATAACAACGCTTCGAGAGATTTATTACCAACTCCCGCTGTGCGAATGTCGCCTAATGCAACGAATTTCAGTTTACCCTTTTATACATTGATCAAATATGCGGCAAATGACGTTGAACACATGTAGATTAACATATTGTAAATCTCTTTAAATGAAGGTATAACTCTTGAACAAAGTTGAAAATAGTGTGACAAAAAGAGAACTGTCTCCTTTTTCTGCATAGTGTTTTCGTCCTTTATTCTTTGGTAAGGCAACGGATATTTTAAACAATGTGAGTTATTTTTTAAATACTGTGAAAAGGTTTCCCCAAAATAGACACATGAATAATTAATAACAGTTATCATGGATGGATCGAGTAAATCAATTGTACAACACTGTTCCCTTCGTAATCTGTTCGTATGCACGATCTAGATATTAATTTAATCATCAGTCACCGGTGCATCCCTTGAAATTGCTTGATTGGGAAGGAAGCCAAGTATACTATTTCAAAGTCGTTGCCATTGCCCACCAAGCCTTCGATTAAATCTGCGACCACAAATGCTCGAAATGGATAAACTAAAAACTATAGCATGTAATTCAATTTAGATCCATTAACACACGACAATGGCCTTCCTTATAAAATGGCTTTCTGATGCCTCGTTTTGAAAACATTGTGCCAAAAGTGGAAATTGCCACAATGTTTTCAACTTTATTCAATAAGTTTTCTTTTATTTTGAAGAGTATCATATTTTTGACTAAATGTTTTTTCAATCTGCTGTAGAGTTGTTATATGCGGGAAAGGTTTATTGCTCCTTTGTTGCCACAATGTTTTCACTTTTATTCAACTTTACTCAATAAGTGTTCTTTCATTTTTAAGGAGGTTCCATATTTTCAACTATATAAGTGTGTGAAGTTGGCAGAGCATTAGACGTTAGACATAAGATATTAAAAAAAAAAAAATCGAATGTTTAATTAGACATTAGATATTCGATTAGACATTCAAAGAAAGATTCGCAAATTTTAAATATCGAATGTCTAATTAGCCATAAGACATTTGATTACACATTCGCAAGTTCCAAATTCGTCGGAGGTCAATGTAAAATACCGAATGTCTAATTGATCAGTTAGACATTAGACATTCGAGTAGACATTTGCATACTTCGTATTTTGAATGCGTGGCCGAGCACTCTCTGGGCGTTTTTTTCCCCGTGACCTCCAACGAATTTGGAACCTTAGTACGGTAATTTGCGAATGTCTAATCGAATGTCTAATGTCTAACTGACGAATTAGACATTGTTTTTTTGCATGTACAATGACCTCCGACGAATGTGGTACCTAAATCTCTTAATTTGAGAATGTCTAATAGAATGTCTAATGTCTAACTGACCAATTAGACATTTGTGTTTTGCATGGCTGATGACCTCCGACGAATTTTGTACATAAATCTCTTAATTTGCGAATGTCTAATCGAATGTGTAATGTCTAACTGACCAATTAGACATTGTTTTTTGAATGTACATTGACCTACGAATTTGGAACCTAATATGGTAATTTGCGAATGTCTGATCGAATGTCTAATGTCTAACTGACCAATTAGACATTCGTTTTTTGCATGTACAATGACCTCCGACGAATTGGGTACATAAATCTCTTCATTTTCGAATGTCTAATCGAATGTCTAATGTCTAACTGACCAATTAGATAATCGGTTGACCTACGACGAATTTGGAACCTAAATTCCGTAATTCGCGAATTTCTAATCTAATGTCTAATGTCTAACTGACCAATTAGACATTCGTGTTTTGAATGTACATTAGCCTCCGACGAATTTGGAACCTAAGTATGGTAATTTGCGAATGTCTAATCGAATGTCTAATGTCTAACTGACCAATTAGACATTCGTTTTTTGCATGTACAATGACCTCCGACGAATTTGGTACCTAAATCTCTTAATTTGCGAATGTCTAATCGAATATCTAATGTCTAACTGACTCTAATGTCTAACTGACTAATTAGACAATCGTCTTTTAGAATGTACAATGACCTACGACGAATTTGGAACCTAAATATCGTAATTCGCGAATGTCTAATTGAATTTCTAATGTCTAACTGACCAATTAGACATTCGTTTTTTGCATGTACAATGAACCCCGACGAATTTAGTACCTAAATCTCTTAATTTGCGAATGTATAATGTCTGACTGACTAATTAGACATTCGGGTTTTTTTTTAATGTACAATGATCAAGGACGAATTTGGGTTATATATATTTTGCTAATGTCTAATCGAATGTATAATGTCTAATTTGAAATTCTGTTTGGGTTTTATGAATGTCTAATGTCTAATGTCTAACTTAGTGTGTGAAGTTGGCAGAGCATTAGACGTTAGACATTAGACATTAAAAAAAATGAATTTTCAAAGTCGTCTGCTGTACTGTTGTTATATATGTAGGAAAAGGTTATTGCTCAATGTAAAACTAGTCTCGGTTAAACATGTGCCTAAAAGTGAATAATTATATAAAACGACGAATAACCTCATATCTGAAGATATCTAACTAAGTCTCTTATAATAGATTAATTAGAATCTTGTCATGTTAGGGAACTAAACACATCCGTTTCGCGTGACAATGATGCACGACTCTGATTAGGTGTCAGTCAATGGAACTGCCTAACTGGAGGCTTGTTATCGGACATTGATTCGTGTTTGTGATATCGATATCGCACTCATGTTATCTTAACCCTTTCTCACATACAACAAATCTGCAGCAGACGACATTGAAAGAATATTAGTAAAAATATGGAAAATCTCTCTATATGAAAGTATATTTGAGCCGTCCCGCGAGAAAACCAACATTATGGCATCTGCGTAATATATCGACTCAGATCAGCCTGCGCTGTCAGCTCAGGCTAATCCGGGCCGACACATTCCGTCTCAGGGGGATAGAGGTATAGAGTAATGATTCCTGAAACAGAAAATCCCCAGGAGGAAAAAGGTGTCTGTCCGGGTTAACCTAAGCGGCATGCTTAGGCTGATCCGGGTCGATACTTTACGAATAGTCCACAGTGTTGGTTTTCTCGCGGGACGGCTTATTTATTGAATACAGTTGAAAACATTGTGACAGAAGGATAAACTAATTCTGGGCAAATATCGTGAACAATTTATCATATATAACAAGCTGGATTTGAATACAGACGTAGATAAGACCAGAAAACTGGAACTAAATATACTCTACATTCCTGATAAGACTTAGGCTATTTACGTTCCTGGATTTGAAGGAAATACTTTTCATCTATGCATCACATGAGCAATGATGTTTGTATATGACTGGTCTTACATATTTATATATGATGATTTCAACAATACATACCTTCAAATGAAAGCTGTCACCGAGATAGTAGGTTTTTACATTACAGATTCAGTGTTTCATTTTGAAATATATTATACAGAGCTCTAGATAAGGGGCGTTTTGCATGTTCTAAAACCCTTATTTGATCCGCTAACCCTATGTTGTGGGTACTCAAAAGAATCGTCTCAGTGAGACGATTCTTTTCAGTACTCACAACATAGGGTTTGCTTTAATTATAAGGGAGAAATTGTGGGAAAAAGAGCTGAGTACCCCTCCTAACTGGACCACTGAATTATATATATGAATCCTTCCATGTAGGCTTCTTCAAACCTTTAACTTAACAAATATTGCAGAACAAGATCAGACAGCGCGGGTGAATACTTCCGCATTGATCGAGTAAGACGCATAGATATGCCCGTTTTTATTCAAAATGCAACAATCCATATCGTGCTTAAGTTCACATATCGAGGGCTTGGCGTGAAACAGTTGTAACTAAAATTGGTCTTTTTTATACGATGTTAATCACTTCGCCATAAAGTCTTTATAAGCGTTAAATCACTTTTCTTGGTAAACAATGGAAATTTAGGTGCCATTGCTCGTTCTGAGCAATGGCACCTAAATTTGCATTGTTTACAAAGGGGTTAAAATTGCCCCTAAACCAGTGTTTTCAAAATAGGTTTTTAGTTACAACCTTTTCACGCCAAGCCCTCGATATGATGCATACTTCAAGGCTACGATCCCCGGCCGGGTCGTACCAAAGACTTTAAAAATGGAAGCGATGGCTGCCCTCCTTGGCGATCAGGGTTACGGGGTTTAGCAATACGACTGACTGGCTGGTCTCAAGATAATTGGACCATGTAATACTGGTAACTTACCCATGATACGCCGTAATATAACTGAACCATGGTTGAAAGCGGCTTAAAACATCAACCAACCAAACATTCAATCAATATCTCTTTCCAATATACAGCAGACAACTTTGAAAACATCTAGTCAAGCATATGAAATATATCTATAAATGAAAGCATAATGTTGTATCGAGTTGAAAACATACAGGCAAAATGAGAACTTGCTCATTATGGGAGATTTCTCCTTTTGTTAATTTTTTTCATAATTCGTCTGCTGCAGATGCGTCAAATTGCGTCTGCAAATGGGAAAGGGTTAAACGTAAATCACACGCTCTTTGAGAAATTAACCCCCGATAACAAGATTATCATTCAAAAAAGGATTTCTAGATATGTTATCGTTTTATATCTAAATCGTTGATGTGAATGTGGATTTGAAATATTGCTTCATTCATCACGTTGTCAAAGATTTATATTAATCCTTTCCCAGACACAACAAATCTGCAGCAGACGACTTTGAAAACGTCTACGCAAAACTTATAATCGACAGTCTATAAAACATCAAGCAATGTTATATCAGTTCAGGTTAGATTGGCCCAGCCCCGGTAATACACTCGGTAGCTCAGTCGGTAGCGACAACGGCTGTCGACCCAGGAATTGTTGGTTCAAACCCAAGCTCAGACGACATTCTTTCCGACGTTTGACAAAAGCCAATGAAACAAGCGCCATTCGGTTTCAATCAATGGGCTAACATTTGATGTGGAAAAGCAGCCTGGTACTTGAATAAACTGGTATGGGGAGTACTGGTGTGAGCAAGCCAGGAAACAGATATATAAGCGCACTGGTCGACGTGATATGACTGAAAAATTGTTAAAAATGGCGTTAAACAACAATCAATCATTCAGATATGATCATAATTTATATTAAACATTGGAACAGTCATCACAGAGTGAATAATGGCGATTTGATTAAATTTGTCCGGGATTCGAAGTTGTCACGTTACTTGCTATTCCATCATCTCTGATAACGTTTTGCTTAAAGATCTTTAGGAAGCAGACATCGGTTCAGAAATATTTTTTTAGGTTCGTTGCCTGTGTATTAATCATTGTAATCTCATTCTGAGCAATTTCCCCTTTTAAATCAATGTTTAAACAAATGTGTTTCAAAAGGTCTCAAGCCTAATCTGTGTTTGGTAACAAGATCGTACAAATCGAGGGATAAAATAATCTAATTCTGTAAATGATAAGAAACAAGAAACAACAACTCTATATGTCCATTGTGGAAACTACTCATGAATTATCTCCCTTATATTTGCCCCTTCGTTGTGATTTTTCAATTATGATTTACGAGTATGAGCCTTAACTCTTTTAAAATGGACTTGAAAAGAACATAGTCAGAATGTTAAGATAAAAATGTTGAGTTGAGTAGTCAAGTGTAAATGTCATAGTCAGAAAGTCCGTAAATGTATTAGGTGTATTTTCTAAACCCCGAATATGCTGGTTTTGTGCAGTCGTTTTCATCATCTTTGATTCTTAGCAAATTGTTCTTGTATTCTATTGGAAAAGTTTGACTATTGATATAATGATGGGTAGAAGATTATTGGAAGCAATAATAGACTGTACATAGCATGTACACATGCTGATCATAGACGGTCGTGTTTAGAATATTGCTTGAAAGTAGTGATAAGTATAATACAGTTTAACTCTTTCCTACATACGAAACATCTGTAGCGGTTGACTTGAAAATAAAATATGAGCCGACCCGCGAGAAAACCAACATTGTGGACACTTTTCGTCTCCTGTGGATTTTCTGTTTCAGGAATCATTACTCTATACCTCTATCCCCCTGAGACGGAATGTGTCGGCCCGGATCAGTCTGCGCTGCTCTGGTTCGATGCATTATGCAGATACCATAATGTTGGTGTTCTCGCGGGAAGGCTCAATTATGGACTATCTCAGTAAATAAAAGTATAATCATTGTTTAACATTCAAAGCAACATGGCAAAAGAACAATTGCTCATGTTGAACCATTTCTCTGTTATTACCATATTGTTAACAAAAAATGTCTGCTGCAGATGCATATAAAAATAAGTCTGCACGCGGGAACGGTTTAATGACGTCACTGTGAGAAGATTAAGGTATTTTGTTGCCCCCATGATAGTTACTGTTTCAAATGTCAAAGTAAATTACTAACTCACACATGAGAATGGGATTCAGTTTATGCCTTGGTAATTTACCATTTCAGTCTGGTCATTGGAAAATGTACAAAGTGACTTTTGGTAAAAGGTGAAGATGCAGTTAGGCCTGTTCATCCGCACAGTCTGATGTTTGACTAACATAAGCTTGCTAGAAGCTTTTATCAACTTGTGTAGATTCTGATAAGACGGGGTAGATGTACAGGCTGATCTGAACCTATACTGTTAAAAGAAAGCCAGCTTGTACTTTTTCCCATTGACGGGCTCAATCTACTAATTAAAACATCCATGAAATAAACATGGATAAATGCAGGAGATACATGTATTGTAAGTAAGTATATGTTCAAATACTAATAGGTTCATTGTAATGCTTTATAAATGCGAGAGTTTTTCTTTATTATTGTTAACGCCAATGGCTTTATTGAGGTATTTGCCAACAATATAGATTCAGGTAATACAGCTCGTTACGAGATATCTTTCTTCAAAACAGCATTATTTGCCTTTTAGTTATATAGCTTTCGTGTTGTTTTATTCAATAACCTTATTCCATAAATAAGAACTATTAAATGCTACAGCAGCAAACGATTGGTTTATTTTCAACTTGTACTTCAACCAAAAAAACAGTAATAAAATCACCGTTGAGGTAGGGCATTCTGTTCTTTTCTAAGTGCATAGGTCACGTCGGGCAGATTGGAGTCTTGTTGTATACACATCTCTGGAAAGGGTGCGCGTTTATTGTTCCAATCTCATTAACTGACACTTAAACCCTGTATTATTGGTACTCAAACTAATCGTTTCAGCGAAACTGTTCTTTTGAATATCTACAGCATATAGCGTTTGCTTTTATAATAAGAGAGGTGCAACATGGGGAAGGTCGATTTTAAACCCCTATTGTTTAGAACTCTGGTCATCATCTCCGTCCCGGCATCACGTAAATGTGTACTTAAGCACACGCAGAAAACACTACACTACAAGAGACCGCGCCGGTGGTGTAGTGATAGAGCGTTCGCCTCGGTGTGGGAGGTCGCGGGTTCGATCCCCGCCCGGGTTATACCACATACTTTAAAAATGGTAGTAATGGCTTTCCCTCGTTGGCATTCAGGATTGTGGCATCAGCATAACAAATCAAACCCTGGTGTTACGATGAATTGACCAATTGTACTGGTAAACTACCCAGGAAACGCCGTGATATAAGAGAATAATTGATAAAAGCGGCGTAAAACGCCACACACACATACTACTAGAATTGTATGAACAATGGCAATCAAAACTAAAATGGTTGTGTACTTGCACATTCTAGCCTTAGTCTTAAATGTCCAAGGAGCAACGAGACTGACTGCCTCGGTAATATAAGGGTAAACCGTCCGCCTCGGCATCGATCCCCAACCAGGTCATAACAAAGACTTTAAAAATGGCAGTAATTGCTTACTCTTCTATGCGCTCGGGGTTGTGGGGTTAGCATTAGGACTGACTCACTGGTATCAGGATAAATTGACCAGTTGTACTGGTAACAAACCCAGGAGACGACGTTATATTACTGAACAAAATGTTGAAGGCGGCGTTAAAAACAAAGTAAAAAGCAACGTGACCCCATTCCAAAATAGAATAGTATCTCTGTGGAATAAACCTGAGAGAATTACTAAATTACTTTCTGTTAATTATCGATTTTTCAAAGGAATGGGGGAAAATACATATACTTCTTATGTTTTTCTGTTAATTGGACATTTTGAATATGGAATGGAAAGAATGTTAATTGTTTTCTGTTATTCTAAAAGCATTCTTGAACTCTCAAATTCGAACCCTTATCATGCTAAATGATTATCACGCATACATCAACCTTTATTAACGCTCCCGATTGATTAATGAATTGATTGATGAATTAATTGTTTGATGTTTTACGCTCTTTCAACAATGTGTCAGTTATATCACGGCGTTCGTAGGTAAGTTACCAGTACTACTGGTCCATTTATCCTGACACGAGTCATGTAGTCGTAATAATAATCATGCAACCCTGAGCGCTAAAGAGGGCAGCCATTTCTACCATTTTGAAAGTCTTGATATGCAAAGGCCGCGGATCTAATCCGTAACACTCCTAAACAATGCAGACAAATGAAAATGACTTAAATATGAAATCATTTACTTTTCATACGTTTCTCGGCTGAAGTAAGTAATGACTTGCTGCACTAAATAATATGTCCCGAGTTATTGAACCTTTACGCTGCAAAGGGGAATAAAAGATTATGCAAAATATGCAGATTCAGGTGACACAGCTCATAACGAGCTGTCTCTCCTGAAATCAGCACTGCTTGACACTTAGACATAAGATTTTACCAAATGTTCTGTTTGACGAAATATGGAGTGGTCCACTTTTTAACATGGAAGAATTATTTTTTTGTGAAAATCGGCAGTTAAAGAGATAAATAGAGGTCCGGTTTAACTTAGCACAAATCTTACCTTTCAAATCCTCCGTATTTAGAGCGCCATCTTTGTTTGCATCAAGCTTATCAAACGCTTGATTGACAACCTGCTTCCTACAATCGGACATGGGTGGGCGGAGCTGGTCCATGAACTCGCAGAAGTCAATCCCGCCACTCTTATTGACGTCCAAGGCCGCAAACAGTGTCCGTAAGTAGTTCTCAGACATACGTATCCCGTAGGTCTCCAGACCGACTTTCAGTTCCTCGAACACGATCCGCCTGGAATAGTCTATGTCCATTGCGCGAAACACCACGCTGAGGCCTTTGATACCATTGCATCCGCCGGCCAGACACTGATCACGGAGTACTTTGATTAGGGTTTCGGCTGTCTCGGGCATCTTGGTTATGGTTTATATCAGATTTAGTTGGTTCCTATATTAGATTGCAGTCTGTAATACAAATAAAAGGAGTGCGTTATGGTACCGTTATTCTTTTATTCGTGCTTGAGAAAAACCAGCCATACGGTATTTGCATCCAGTGTTGAAGCAGATCAACTTGTGTATTCAACAATTTGTATCAGACACCTAGAGATGCGATATACAGACGTTTTCTGACATCCCGGCTGCAGACCAATTTTGAAAATAGTGTGGTAAATGGAGAAATTGCTCATGATGAACATTTTCTCCTTTTGCCAAAATGTGTTCAAGTCGATTCAATAATCATACTTGCATATATAGATAATTTTCATATGTTTGCCTATATGTGTCTACTAAAGTCGTCTGCTTTGTTATACGTGGGAAGGAGTTAAAAGTATTTATGTAGTTTTTCTGGAGAACCAAATTTGAACATTTCTCAACATATAAGTGTATTAACCTTCCATTCAGTTTTGGGGAATTTGCAGACGACAATATATTTATATGTTTTAAGAAATACAGGGTCTCATCTGTTTCTGACATTCTGATTGCTTTTCTTTAGATTCTTTTTTACGTGAAATTGCTTTGTAAATGAGAATAGGGATAGCTTTTCTTCCTATTGAAATGGACACTCTTTACACTTTTTTCACTAAATTCTACAACTGATGTCATCACCCTATGGTATATTTTTTTACCAGTTATGTCATATGAATGGACAAGTCCATGCTAACTGCCAATTCGAACAATTCAGACAAAGATTAAACTTCGCGAATGTGCCGACTGATCTACGTCTTTGCTGCTCGCAATTGAGGGTTAAATTAGGGTATAGCAGGACAGTTAAATGTTGCTTAACCCTTTGCCTCATATAGACGCTTTCCGACGCCTCTGCAGCAGACGACTTTTTGAAAACATTGTGTCAAACGAAAGAAGTGCTCAAAAATGACTAATTTCTCCTTTTGTCACCATGTGTTTTAACTCTATTAAATTATTGTACTTTAATTTAAAGGGACTGAATCCCATATGAGAAAAAAGCGAAAAAAAAAAAAATTGTTAAAAATTGCTATTACCTTGATGTTTTTGCATGTAAGGCATTGAGATTTGCTGACTGATGTACTATAATATATGCACACTATTAATATTGCGGAGATTTTTTAGTTATTTTGCATTGTAAAATCTACTGGGTTAGTAACCCAGTAAATCTAAAAATATAGCTGTATATTTATCACGTGATCACTACAACCGAATTGACAATCTCCTTCGCAGAGTTGTCGTTCCTTACACTCACGCATACATGAATGTAATGAGTCGATAGTGTTAGAGAATGCCGAATTGAATCCACAAATTCAAATGAGCAAGAGGAAATTCCACGGTACTTTTAAACGGGAAAACACGAAGCGGACGTTTTTTTTAACTGCTTATTTCCTATGAAATAATGAAAAACAAGACTTGTACGACCTTCTACAACATTCCGTTACATATATATCGACGTATTTTGGATTAATTAGAATAAGTATAAAATATAACGAGTTTGGACCATTATGGTGTTCAGTTCCTTTAAAGGGAGTTTCCAAATAATTTCGGGTCTTTTTTCAAAGTCGTCTGCTGAGGATTTGTTGCATGTGGGAAAGGGTTAAAGTGGAGCACATCGGGATAAGGGTGACAACTACGGCGGTCCGGACAGCAGCTATTCATTCCACCACGCACGACAACGGATATCATCGTTCAGTCGATGGAATCCGTTTTCACCTATCAAGCAAATAGTATTCTTATTCTTATTCTAAAATAACACAGTAACATAACATCAGGGTCCAATTCTACAAACCAACCTTACTTGGCGCTAAGTTATACTTAAATACTTAACAGCATTTTTCATCATTTTACCTAGTAAGGTAACTATTTATGTCGAATTAGTCATTTAACCATTACCCCCCCCCCCCCCCCCCCCCCCCAGTCGAATTAGTCATTTAACCATTACCCCCCCCCCCCCCCCCCCCCCACCTTTCCTCCTTTTCCAAAACTGTCGATATCTCTAAGCTGATTGACCGTGTGCTTAATAGCTATAAGTAATGGTCTATTATAGCGGAAATGTAAAACCAGAATAGAAATTACGACTTGTGTTTCCTTTGCAATTGGCAAATTTAATAATTAATCATTGTGCGCACTTATAAATCTGTGTATTCGTTAGTTTGACCAGGGACACTATATTACGTAATATAGTGTCCCTGGTTTGACGCAACATAGAAGTGCCTTATAGTGCATTTCAAAGAAATTATTAATGAGAGCAAAAATATATATTTTACGGTAATTATATACATGAACAAGATTTTGAATGCCAGCAGGAATAAATACAATATATAACTACTGGAAAAAAAAAATCAAAAAATTCGTTCTGAATTAACAAAAAGTCAATACAATTTGCTTCGTTCTACTTCTCACTGCAAGGTGGAATTGGACCTTGAAGCAAGCAAACCTTCTGGAATTATCTAATTCCCCCCTACTACGCAATGTGACACAATGTAGTTTTGATCCGATTACCCAATGACAAATGACCGCGAACGACCGTCCTTGGAGGAGAGAAAAATCCAATTAATTTGGCGAAACTCTTGCTACATTGTCAATTATCTCTTACCCACATACAACAAATCTGCAGCAGACGACTTTGAAAACATCTAGGCAATAATATGGTGTATCTCTATAAATAAAAGTAAAATTATTGCGTAGAGTTAAAAATGTTGTGGCGAAAAGACACATTACTCGCCATGAGCATTTTCTTCTTTTCTCGTAATCTTTTCAAAATCGTCTGCTGCAGATGCGTCAAAATGTGTCTACACGTAGGAAAGGGTTAACACTCTTTCTGAGAATTAGAAGATGTGGGTAAAATAATCATACTATTATTGTACAATACAGTTCTAGAAAAAAAATGAAGCTAATCATGGTAGTTTTGTTATGATATTTTGTAAAGATATATTCATAAAAGAAATCTCTGAAATTCAATCTACATTTTTCAATCTTTTCCCCCTGCAGACACCTTTGTTTACGCATCTACAGCAGAATACTTTAAATGACATTAAGACAACATTTCTGATTTTATTACAGCGTTTTCAACTGTAATAATACAACTATTAGACTGCCTTTACATTTGTATCTATACATGTACATTTATGTTTTCAAAGTAGTTTGCAGCAGATTTGGTACCTGCGGGAAAGGGTAAACATCGAAATAGCCAGTCAATGCAAAATGCAATTTGATATTATCTTTTGTATAATTCCTGTTCATTGAACAGTAACTGTCACGTAACTTGCGGCAATTAGTTTTACAACATTAATGATTTCGAAGTTGTTTACAATGCTGTACGCGTTGTAAAACCAGGTAACATACTGTATCATAAATCATAAATAGTAACCATTGTCGTATATCTGTCCAAATAACTAATATAAAGTGTTGATTGTATTATATTCAACGGTCACCACATACACACAGCTGTAATATTTGTGAATGTAAAGTGTCACACAATCTAAAAAGTAAGATAAGCATAACGACTGATTCGCTGGTGTCAGAATAATGTTACCGGTAGTACTGGTAACTTACCAAGGTAACGACGAGACAAAACTTAAAAGTTGTTAAAGGCGACATAACACATCATACAACAAAATATAAAGTGAATCATTGATATCTTCCCCTTTTTCTGTCAGCAAACGATTGGTCTTTGGCATTTCCCGCATACAAACTATTTTTGGTGCCATTTCTAGAGACGGCTTTTGTTAATATTGTAGGAAAGGGAATATAGGTCAAAACAACAACGTTTCCCATAATAATGTCTCTGTCCGGAGACAGCACGAATGCAGCATTGAGCATAGGCTAGTTTGAGTATTTGGTGTTCAGAGATGTAACAAGACCAATTTAATCCTTGCAAGGGTCGTTTTTCAAACTACTTATTGGAAAAATACAGATTAAAACAAAGTCGTTATGAGTACGGGACTGAAGCATTTATTATTTATCACAAAATGAATTTGTAATAATAAATCATTTTTAGCACTTTGTTTTTTCTATTAATGTTTTAAAAGCCATTCAAGGACACGAATTTAATTGTCTAAAAGAATCGCGACATCTTTTGTCACACTTTCTAAGCGTTTCTCAT
>JASEVX010000004.1:93416405-93550102 GCA_031761405.1 Serripes groenlandicus
CGTTTTTTATCAATAAAGTGAACTTGAGTCGTTTTCAATTGTCCCGATGAAGGGGTTTCCTATTTAAAAATACTTACCCCGTTAGTGACAGGGTAGAATTTGCGATGGAAAAAATATCGAAAACAAGAAAATCTTCTCACCGATTATAGGGGTATGTAATATGTCAGTTATCATATTTTAATGCCCCAAATACAAAAATAACACTTATTTTCTTGAAATTGGATTTTTTTTTTTCGACAGTTGGGTATCTGGAGTTCAGTCGCTTTAAAACAATCCAAAGTATCTGAGAGGGTGGTGGTGGGGGGGGGGGGGGGGGGGGGGGGGTTTGCATGAATTATGCAAGAAAGAATTCACCTGGCGAAAATGGTTACCGTCAGATATATGACAAGACCAATTTAATCCTGGCAAGGGTCATTTTTCAAACAATTGAATAGAAACAAAGTCGTTATGAGTTATTTGGACCAAATCGGGCCCAGACAAAACCGGTGTTTAGCATTATCTACTTTCACTTTCAAACAACGTCAAACTACTTAAAGTGATTAAATCAATTATTTCCAGTGCATCCTATACACATTTACAATGGATTTAAACTCAATGTCATATATTCAATGCATTCTGGTGATGGTATACACTCAATGCTATGCCAAAAAAGCGTTTTTAGAGATTTTTTGACAGCGGATGTATTTGGCGTAATTTGACCTTAAACTACATGGAAAGTATGAACAGGAATTTGTAGAATGAGTCGTGTTTTTTGTTCATGTATTACATCAAATTTATCTTTACTTCATATACCAGGACATTGAGTTTTATGGAAAGGTTTGAATGAAACCATATTCCCCATCGATTCCTAAATGAGATAACGATATCATCACAATACAAAACCTGATTGATTCGGGACAGATGGATATGCTTACTGATGCATTCGTTCTTTAGATAAATCTTACTCCATTACCGCTCATGAATATTCACATGAAGGCTTCCACATGTCTCCATGCAAGTTATTCAACAGACCAAGTATAAAACCGCGTAAGATCAAAATGATTCCTGTAAAGTCCTCAATTCTGTTTCGCCGAATCCGAAACAAGTACATGACCGGTGAAATAAAAGGTCAACATTTGAGCGTTGCTCAAGAGAACCTTACCGGAACGTAGTTATTAACCCTTTCCCCCATATAGACGCTTTCTGACGCCTCTGCAGCAGACGGCTTATTTGAAAACATAGTGACAAAAGAAGAAATTGCACAAAACGTGCAATTTCTCCTTTTGCCACAATGTTTTCCACTTGTTGTCATAGGTTATCCATTCAATTATAGAGATTTTCCACTTTTTGACAAAATAAGTTCAAAGTCGTCTGCTGCAGAATTGTCGTATGAGGGGAAGGGTTAAAAATGTAAACAATGTGTAATTGTGTTGTCATGCTTAAAGGTGCTAAACTCCAGAAAACAGATATTATAGTCAATGTTCAAAAGTTGGCTTGTAATATTAGAATCATAATTCAGTGATAAAATCACAGTAATAATTTCACTTTCCAGTACCATGAACATCTAAATATTAATCGATTATGCTTCATTTGTACTGGGTAGCCAAATGTTGTATATTTTCATGACTTTCAAATGACAGTTTTTCAACATTTTTGCCAAAATAGTTTTGAACTACATGTACTTATTACTTACTATGTTTTCACTATAAGCAATATTCGGGGAAGTTTCAACATTTCAACATTTTGATCCCCATCTGTAGTTCAGCATCTATAACGTTCCAAATGAGGACTGTTTATGACTAATTGACGTACAGTGAGAATCCTAATAAATATGCTCCGGTTGATCTATCTATACACTCATTTAAAATATGCATGAAGGTTATTTTTCGTAGAGCATTGTTCATTTCTACTTATAATGTAAAAGTAATCTAGGGCTACATTATCAGCATTTTAAACCATGGAGTTATATAGACGTGTTATACACATGTCGGTGCTATATACAGATAGTAATATTATAGTGCTACTTTGACAACCATTGCATGACGTCACACACCTGAATGTACTATGGAAAGTAGTATTAAACTTAAATAACTAAACAGTGCCTTGCAGCCCGACTTGTATCTACACGGGTTTATCACCATGAGCAATTCCCTTCCCGTGGTATAATGGTAAAACCAATATATAACAACATTCGAAACCTTTTCTTCCTATAACAAATCTAAAGCTCACGACTCCAAAGTAATCATTCGGAAAATATCTTGTAATGAAAGTATTATAATTTAACAGAGTAAAAGAAAACATTTGACCAAAGAAGAAATTACAGAGGCCAATAGGGAAGACGTGACATACCCAACTGTGCAGCCTCCATAGGTAAAGTCTTTATTATTATTATAATTGCTCATCATGAGTACTTCCTCCTATTCCCATATCGTTTTCAAACGTTGTCTGATGCAGACATTTCAAGATGCGTGTACAAGTATTTTACATCGTCAATGTTTTTAGGTGACCCGTAGTAAACATCAAACGTTCACCAGTTCTGTGTTGATTCATAACGTTTTGTTTGAGTTCCGGTAATTAAAAGTACACTGTTATCTTAAATTTATCATATTATTGAATTTAGATACCCTCATTTAGGATGAACAAACACATCGAGTGTGGGGGACAATGGTGGGTGTTTGAGCACGTGAGAGTCGGAATAAATAGGAGGTTTATGCACAATCGGCACAAATACTTCATGACTAATAGGGACAAGAGGGATTAATATTAGTTACAAAAACTTTCTTAAAAATCGATATAAAAAAAAGATATAAATAAATTAAACAAATCGATATATTAGCGCTATACAATAGCGAACTTGCAGTGAGCAGTCATTGACTGTTAATGTAATGATAATGGAACCGTGAACGTACCGCACCGTTTCACGCATCCATTAGCTCTTTCTCGGAGAGCTTCTTTTTTTTACACATAATTTGAAGGAGCTTTAGCCAGTTAACCCTTTCCCACATACAACAAATCTGCAGCAAACGACTTTGAAAACATAGTGACAAAAACCTGAAAAATCTCCATAAAAGATAGCTTAATTTTTTAAGTAAAGTTAAAACATTGTGGCAGTTTGATATCGACAACAAGGTTAACCAATAAATATATCAATAGAAGCTTTGACACCAAGGTAAACCAAGATATATATCACTAGACGTTTCGGCACCAAGGTAAACTAAGATGTGCATCACTAGAAGCCTCGACACCAAGGTAAACCAAGATATATATATATCACTAGAAGCTTTGACACCAAGGTAAACTAAGATATATATCACTAGACGCTTCGACACCAAGGTAAACCAAGATATATATCACTAGAAGCTTCGACACCAAGGTAAACCAAGATATATATCACTAGAAGCTTTGACACCAAGGTAAACCAAGATATATATCACTAGAAGCTTCTACACAAAGGTAAACCAAGATATATATCACTAGAATCTTTGACACCAAGATATATATCACTAGACGTTTCGACACCAATGTAAACCAAGATATATATCACTAGAAGCTTTGACACCAAGGTAAACCAAGATAGATATCACTAGACGCTTCGACACCAAGGTAAACCAAGATATATATCACTAGAAGCTTCGACACCAAGGTTAACCAAGATATATAACACTAGACGTTTTGACACCAAGGTAAACTAGGATATATATCACTAGAAGCTTTGACACAAATGTAAACCAAGATATATATCACTAGAAGCTTCGACACAAAGGTTAACCAAGATATATATCACTAGAAGCTTTGACACCAAGGTAAACCAAGAAACATATCTCTAGAAGCTGCAATTTTTTCTTTTGTCACTATGTTTTCAACTTGCCGCGCGAGAATGAGTCAATGGATAATTTAATAAATTGCAAAAAAGATAGTAAATTGTGAAAAATAGAGAGCGACAAACACACACATTGAAGGAATGAATAAAATGACAAAGACTGAACCAATTAATCAACCAATCAATCAACCAATCAATCAACCAATTAATCAACCAATCAATCAATCGATATGCTTATTACTCAATAGACGAATGATATTTACATAAAATTACTAATTGTAAGTTTAACCCTTTCCCTCATATAGACGCTTTCTGACGCCTCTGCAGCAGACGGCTTTTTAAAAACATAGTGACAAAAGAAGAAATTGCACAAAACGTGCAATTTCTCCTTTTGCCACAATGTTTTCAACTTTTTGTCATAGATTATCCATTCAATTACAGAGATTTTCCATCTTTTGACAAAATATGTTCAAAGTCGTCTGCTGCAGAATTGTCGTATGAGGGAAAGGGTTATACTCTTTATTGCTATCAAAATGACTTTTTCTTTTCACCGCGGGAATAATACAGGTTCATCGAATTTCCAAACAATTCCCGGGTACCAGAAATCTGTAAAAATACAGTATTATTACTTTATCAGTATTTTTTTTTTTATTATTATTATTTTCGTTTAATTTAACAAAAGCATTGTTTAAAAGTATAACAACATAAAACTAAAGCTAGAAAACGTGAAGAAGCGTTATATGTCCCATACCTGTTGAGTTCACAGTTTTATTAAGTCCCAAATCAATATTTTAACAACCGTGTTCACGATTCCATTAGCTATAACATGTTTCTGAAGTTTGCTGACGGTAAAAAGAGCACATGACATATAACGTACTGCAATATTGATGTTTTGGAAGGCACGGCGCTACGGAAAACATTACCATGGTTTATGTGTACAGTTGCGCCACGATTATTTGGCACTTTTGTTTAAAAAGGTCAGACTTCGATCGATTATACATGAATCGAAGAGCAAATATTTCTTTTCGAGTACACATTTAATTGGCTCATTGGCCAGGGAATGTTGTCCGCCATTAAAAGTTATAAGAAAGTTCACTAAGTCTTATCACATTGGACAAACAAGTGATGTCTACTAATCATTGCATGATACTTTGATAGTTTTATTTGGGCTTTATCATATATCGTTTCTCTATGTTTAATCAGAATTTACAAAAGTTGTCAGAAACGTATAACAAGCTTGTGTATATTATGCGGATGCACAAGCTAATCTGGATCTACACTACCAAAGTCAACTTGTACCTTTTCCCATGCTTATATCTGCTTCATAATCACATAACCCCATACAGTGATAACAAACAAACTCGGCGACTTAAGGTCTGAATGTCTTGTGAAATACTAGAACACTGACATTTCTTAAATATTTGCCTGTTCTAATTCTTAGTACACCCAATCAAAATATTGTATAATAAGACTTTCATGACCGTTTAATTCATTAACATAAATGCTATGTACGTTTATGATTTGTGTCAAATTTTGAACAATGGAAACAAATAAAAATGTACCAAATATTGCTGACAGTCACGTCGAAGAATACGGATACGAATTGTCTATTATCTGAGTTCAAGTTCTTGGAATACGAGCGAAATAAGATCTACGAATTGTCTATTTGCTAAGCCCAAGAGTTTGGAATACGAGCGAAATAAGGATACGAAATGTCTATTACCTGAGCTCAAGTTATTGGAATACGAGCAAAATAAGGATACGAATTGTCTACTAGCTGACTCAAGAGTTTGGAATGCGAGCGAAATAAGGATAAGAATTGTTTACTAACTGAGCTCAAGTTCTTGGAATACGAGCGAAATAAGGATACGAATTGTCTTTTAGCTGAATTAAGAGTTTGGAATGCGAGCGAAATAATGATACGAATTGTTTACTAGCTGAGCTCAAGTTCTTGGAATATGAGCGAAATAAGGATACGAATTGTCTATTAGCTTAGCCCAAGAGTTTGGAAAACGAGCGAAATAAAGATACGAATTTCCATTAGCTGAGCTCAAGTTCTACGAATACGAGCAAAATACGGATACGAATTGTCTATAAGCTGACTCAAGAGTTCGGAATGCGAGCGAAATACGGATACGAATTGTCTATAAGCTGACTCAAGAGTTCGGAATGCGAGCGAAATAAGGATACGAATTGTCTATAAGCTGACTCAAGAGTTCGGAATGCGAGCGAAATACGGATACGAATTGTCTATAAGCTGACTCAAGAGTTCGGAATGCGAGCGAAATAAGGATACGAATTGTCTATAAGCTGACTCAAGAGTTCGGAATGCGAGCGAAATACGGATACGAATTGTCTATAAGCTGACTCAAGAGTTCGGAATGCGAGCGAAATAAGGATACGAATTGTCTATAAGCTGACTCAAGAGTTCGGAATGCGAGCGAAATACGGATACGAATTGTCTATAAGCTGACTCAAGAGTTCGGAATGCGAGCGAAATACGGATACGAATTGTTTATAAGCTGACTCAAGAGTTCGGAATGCGAGCGAAATAAGGATACGAATTGTCTATTAGCTTAGCTCAAGTTCTTGGAATACGAGCGAAATAAGGATACGAATTGTCTATTAGCTGAGCTCAAGTTCATGGAATACGAGCGAAATAAGAACGAATTGTCTATTAGCTTAGCTCAAGTTCTTGGAATGCGAGCGAAATAAGGATACGAATTGTCTTTTAGCTTAGCTCAAGTTCTTGGAATACGAGCGAAATAAGGATACAAATTGTCTATTAGCTGAGCTCAAGTTCTTCGAATACGAGCGAAATATGAACGAATTGTCTATTAGCTTAGCTCAAGTTCTTGGAATACGAGCGAAATAAGGATACGAATTGTCTATTAGCTTAGCTCAAGTTCTAGGAATACGAGCGAAATAAGGATACGAATTGTCTATTAGCTTAGCTCAAGTTCTTGGAATACGAGCGAAATAAGGATACGAATTGTCTATTAGCTTAGCTCAAGTTCTTGGAATACGAGCGAAATAAGGATACGAATTGTCTATTAGCTTAGCTCAAGTTCTTGGAATACGAGCGAAATAAGGATACGAATTGTCTATTAGCTTGGCTCAAGTTCTAGGAATACGAGCAAAATAAGAACGAATTGTCTATTAGCTTAGCTCAAGTTCTAGGAATACGAGCGAAATAAGAACGAATTGTTTATTAGCTTAGCTCAAGTTCTTGGAATACGAGCGAAATAAGAACGAATTGTCTATTAGCTTAGCTCAAGTTCTAGGAATACGAGCGAAATAAGGATACGAATTGTCTATTAGCTTAGCTCAAGTTCTTGGAATACGAGCGAAATAAGAACGAATTGTCTATTAGCTTAGCTTAAGTTCTTGGAATACGAGCGAAATAAGAACGAATTGTCTATTAGCTTAGCTCAAGTTCTTGGAATACGAGCGAAATAAGAACGAATTGTCTATTAGCTTAGCTCAAGTTCTTGGAATACGAGCGAAATAAGAACGAATTGTCTATTAGCTTAGCTCAAGTTCTTGGAATACGAGCGAATGAAGAGTCAGATCAGACTACACGAATGCATTGAGTGATCTGGTTCTACACTTGTCACAAATACCTTACGGTCGATATTCGCAGAGCGCCGTTTATATACATATACCCATGTAATTAATTAACTGAAACAGACATCTCTACGACAATCTGTAGCTGAAGGCTTCATACACAAAGGCTGAACCATTTTCTAAGCTACATTAGCTCATACAAATTATACCCGTTATGTCAGTTTATCTTTTTCCATTACTGACTTATACCTGCTTTAGCTTATTTTTGGATCGATAGTGATTGATTTATTTAAATGAAGTTTGCCGTTTCGCAGACCTTATCATACGAATTGGTTTGAAGTTCTTTTACGCCAGTTAATTCTCCAATTGATTATTTTCTACAGTGTACACCCTTATCTCTAACCGACATATCTGTAATGTGATCGTCGCGAACAGTGTTTACAGCACTTAGTGGAAACAACAGTGAGGGTGAGCTGTGTCTTATTGATATGTAAGCCAGGGGCGTAGCTTTGTAATAATCAATGTGTAGGCCGTCTCGTGAGAAAATCAACAGTGTGGAATGTGCGTAAAGTATCGACCCGGATCAGCCTAAGCATGCCACACATGCCTACCCGGATAGACACGTTTCGCCTCCTGTGGATTTTCTGTTTCAGGAATAACTACTCTATACATCTATCCCCCTCAGACGGAATGTGCCGGCTGGATCAGTCTGCGCGGATAGCGCAGGCTGATCTGGTCGATACATTACGCAGATGTCTATTGCCGCAGCTGCATTTTGGGGCAGTTTGAGAAAAAATGTGTAGGCACGTGCCTACAGTGCCTAAAGGGAGCTACGCCCCTGTAAGCTATTCATTTAATTATTATATTTCAATTTCTATTCAAACCAATAAATGTCATATAATCATCAAATATATATATATATGCAGATGAAAAAACAACAACCTATAAATCAAGCATTTATTGGAAGGGGTTCATGCAGACTGCTACAGGAAACAAAATGCCTACCATAACAGTGAAATCCCATACCTGTCTTTCTTTGATCACAATTGTAAACAGAATTACACGATCGAAGTGAAACACCACGTAAAAATCAACTTCAATATAACTGATACGGACTGAACACTTTACATTTGTCCTGGTACAGACGGCTTTTAGACGAGATATCTTCTAATATGTAGCTAGCACAATGATGTCCTTGAATGTTCCACGTGTCACCGTTTCTCTTTGAATACTTGGTTATGATCCTTTTGGGCTTAGAGACAGATTTTCAAGTCCTAAATTTACGACACGGAACACCATTTCATCTTTCCTACATATGCTCTAGGCGTCAGAGAGCGTCTGTATGAGGAAAAGGGTTAAAACAATCCGTCTACGTAATATATAAGGTGTGCACACATATTTTACCTCTTGCGATACATCATAAGGTTCGTGCTCAGGGAAACCAACCCTGGAGTATTTATGACAAGTGTAGATGATGCATCAAGCTATCGAATCGAAGTTTATACCCAAGTTTAATAGTTTCTATGACTAATTGGCGAATACAGCGTGGATCAGATCAGGCTTGTTGTAAAAGTCCGAAGTGCTGATTGCACAGCTTAATTTAACTAAGTATGTGGTGTACACTTCTAAATACCCTCATGTTTGTGGCTTTGACACTAGAACACATACACAGTTTGAGAGCACTTATCCAAACTAACCACATTTTGTTATAACTCTACGAATAATTGATATGTTTTCCATTAAATATGAAACCGATGAAACCGATAGTTGTGTTCAACTTGCAATGATTACAACTGTCCTCGTTAGTGTCCTCAATTATTACCGTAACTCTTTCAGCGTGGAATACAACCCCCTCCCCCCCCCCCCCCCCCCCCCCCCCAACAAATAAAATACTCTTCCATGTTCAAATTCAGGCGACATTGTATTTCATGTAATAAAGCTGACAATGCTGATTTCATGAGAGATGCGTCGTTACGAGCTGGCTCACCTAAATCTGTATTGTTTCGATAGTGACATTGGCTCTGAATGAGCGTAATCTGCATGTACAAACATTTCAATCAGAACATTTTTATATCCTGCTTATACACTTTTAGATTATATATATATTGCCACTTATACATCTATTTGTGGTGTATAAAAAGCAGAGGAATATAAGCCTGCACAATTAGACAGTTTGAAATTCATAGTGTGTGTGTGTGTGTGTGTGTGTGTGTGTGTGTGTTTGTGTGTATGCAATTTATTTATTAATACTTATGTTGTATGATGAACAACTAGGTATAGTTTAGGATATGGAGGAAAGAGGTAATAGTATAATTGTTCTTCGGTCTCATAATCGTGCAGATAATGATGTAACACAATATTTCATTGTCCCTGAATTGATTGTTTACGATCGTTACAATAAACGTTATGGCTGATAATTCGAAGAGAAACACCTGATCAGTATAATTGTTTCCCCTCCTAAACATGCATTTCGAGAGAAGAATGCATATAATGAATTATGTGCATGAGCGAGGAAGAGTCTGGGAGATATGACGCGTCGAGGGCTTGGTGTGAACCGATTGTAACTAAAATTGGTATTTTTTTACCAAGGTTAATCATCTCGCCATTAAGTCTTTATAAGCGTTAAATCATTTTTCTTGGTAAACAGTGGAAATTTAGGTGCCATTGCTCAGAACGAGCAATGGCACCTAAATTTGCATTGTTTACAAAGGGGTCAAAATTGCCCCTAAACCAGGGTTTTCAAAATAGGTTTTTAGTTACAACCGTTTCACGCCAAGCCCTCGACGTTTATACATGTACCCCGATATTTAGAAATAATCTGATGTTTTATTATTATTATTTTTAGAATTGATATATCATATAAAATGTTTTACTGACTTTCTCCACTTTGGAAGACCGAATTAAAAAATACTCATAAGGGTTTTTAGATCATTTATTAACACATGTTCTCAAAACTATAATATATTTAAAAAAAAAAAAAGGAAGATAAGACTGATTTAACCCTTTCCAACATAAATAATATTTGCAGCAGGCGACTTTGGAATCAAGGCAAAAACATGGATTTCTTTGTAAATGAAAGTATTATACTTGAATAGAGTTGAAAACAATCTGATTTTTCTACAACTCCTAGTATTCAAGCATAGCCTGAGTCATTCAATGTTGAAATCAAGATTATCCTGCTCATTACACAGAGTGATCTGAATCTTCACTGTTCGACGACGTGGTGTTATATCACATTGTATCTGGTGTATTCAAGGTTATGGGTAGTTAAAGAGGCGGATTCGGGTGCAAAGTGCAAGTGTTACATCGTAGGTCTCGTCTTGATTTCGTAAAAATCGTGAAGAAGAGCGATTAATCATAATATAAAACAGCCGTGATCCATGCAGAAAAGATAACCATAGACCATTAGTGACAGGTATTGATGAGCGTCTGCCTGTGCAACAGTGCTACATGATCCGATCATTTGGTCAACAACTCTTGTCAGTTTACGTGTTTTATTAGCTAACACTATAGATTCAGAACACAATTTTTATTGTGCAAATTGTGCTTCAGGAACACCTATTGCACATACCTTTTGATGAGTTCTTATTTCCTGATGAAGCTCAGAAAACTAATACATTGTATAAACGCAGCGTTTACACTTCCTATTAAACTCCTACATGCCAATAAACCAATTATGCAATAACTGATGTTTTATTGTTTCAAGCTGGGCTATGAAATTCTCTATATGAGCCGTTCCAAGAGAGAATAAACATTATGGTCTCTGCGTAATATATAGACCCAGATCAGCCTGCGTAGACCGCGCATGCTAATCCGGGCCGACACATTCCGTCTCAGGGGGATGGAGGTATAGAGTAGTGATTCTTGAAACAGAAAATCCACAGGAGGCGAAAAGTGTCTGCTTGGGTTAGCCTGCGTGGCATGCTTAGGCTGATCCGGGTCGATACTTCAAGCGAAGTCCAAACTGTTGGTTTTCTCGTGGGACGACTCATATTACGTTGCTTAATTCTCTGTTTCGCTTCTATAGATCTTTAATTATTTATAAAGATGTATAGGTTGCATTCCAGGACAAGCGACCAACTGGATATAACGGATATAGCAGCTAGTGTTGATCCAAAGCTCGCAGAACATTCTGGAATGGCACTGTTCGGTATTTAACCACATACGTTTATAAGAATGTTTCGAACATTAAGATAAGAGATGTATATTGTATAATCATATCTTATTATTGCTAATAACAGATACCGTATGCTTGCCTAACAGGGCGCTAAGCAAAATGTGACCGTATGATAACAACTTGAACAGTTTCTAATAGCTGTTATTATATTGTAAAACTCTCATATTTACCCATTTTGCAAATATTAATACAGTTGCACTATAGCGTGTTATCTGGCTTAACGTTTTTCTCATGTGCACTTTTAAAACAACATCGTGTATATATATATATTATACCAACGCTGTTTGTCGCCTATGTACGGGTATTGTGAACATAATTTTACCGTAAACATTGGCAAACATCACACGGTACACTGCACTCGACACTAGGTAGAGACGGTGGATTTGGGAGTATTCGTGGGTTGGTGTATATAGCGGGACTTGTAATACGAACATTCATGAAGAAACCATGTCTACTGAATGCAGTGGTCCGAATGATGTAGTCATACATCCACGGGCAATAACAAATTGTATTATACCTCACGTTACATGCTAACAGTACGTTTTTGACCGGTTAACAGTATACTGTTACATGGCACGCGCGTGAAAATGTTGGTTATGCACGTGCATGATGTCATTTTAAACAATAACGTCACCTTTTAGATGCGCGTGCCATGTAACAGTATACTGTTAACAGGTATATTCATATGTGTGTGTTATATTGTTGTAGATCTACCCATGTTCACCTCCCCTACAAAGGTACAGACTAAATTGAATTAACGTGTAATTTTGTTCGGTATAATAAAATAAATATTGCATGTGTTCCAGTGTGACAGTACATATTGTCAACATTCGGGTAAATACTGTTAACCTCGGCTTCGCCTCGGGTAACAGTATTTTCCTCATGTTGACAATATGTACTGTCACACTGGAAGCCATGCAATATTTATATAATAATGCACTACCAACATTGTATAATTAAAATACAGATCAATACCATGCTTCGTAGATTCCAGGGGCGTAGCTTTGCAATAATCAATGTGTAGGCCGTTTCGTGAGAAAATCAACATTGTGGACTCTGCGTAAAGTATCGACCCGGATCAGCCTAAGCATGCCACACAGGCCTACCCGGATAGACACTTTTCGCCTCCTGTGGAATTTCTGTTTCAGGAATCACTACTATATACATCTATCCCCCTAAGACGGAATGTGTCGGCCGGATCAGTCTGCACGGACAGCGCAGGCTGATCTGGTCGATACATTACGCAAATGTCTATCGCCGCAGCTGCATTTGTTTGGCATTTTGAGAAAAAATATGTCGGCACGTGCCTACAGTGCCTAAAGGGAGCTACGCCCCTGTATGCTTAATTAATCTGGATTGATCAGGATGGCATATTATGTACTATTTTATATTTTTCCTTAAACATGTACATACGACAATATTCTGTTTTAAAGATACTGATACAACGCTGAGGTAGCAATTAATGATGGAATCAATTTGCAGTCACTTGTCTGTTTATTGTATGATACAATTAATAAAAAGGTCTGCGTTACACATCACAGGAAAACCGACTTTCCGGATTCTTCGACAGAACATAGAACATATGTATTGATTATAAGCATACATACAATGTTTCGAACCAAATACAATAAATTCACAAATCAAAATATCAGGAAAAATAATTATAATAAAAAAAAAAATACAAGATCTTTAATCAAATCAAATTATGTAGAGAAATGTTTGATTGGGACAGAGAAAGGTCCAGATGAGCCTGCGTATTATCGTAGTCAGATCAGTATTTCTCCTGTCCACTTTCTAGTTGTATAAGCATACTGGACCCACACCCCCTGAGCACGGCTACGACCAATAACTGACTATAAATGAATATTAATACCAATTCATATAAATTCCAAAGTTTCCGAATGTCGGTTTTCCTGTGTCCTGGTTCATAATTAACACTGCGTTTCGGTGTTGTAGTGGTATAGCGTCTGCATTGGGTGCATGAGGTCGCGGGTTCGATCCCCAGTCGAGTCATACCAACGACTTTAAAAATGGTACTAATGAATGCCAATTTACCCAGGAAACGCCGTGATATAACTGATAAAAATGTTAAAGTGGCGTTAACACCAATCAATCAAATAAACAATTCTAAATTAACAATGTCACGTAAACAATTTCGATTTCTATAGTAATTACTATCAGGAGGGTATTCAAAGTGCCCAGAACCACGTAGCAATAGCGCGTGTACTAGCCGAATCAACCAATTAAAATACAACTTCTGACATGTACTCGGTGATCACGACGTGTGTTAGAGCAAACTAAATTCACCCCTGACTACACGCTTGTACCAATTAAACTACAACTTCTGACATGTACTCGGTGATCACGACGTGTGTTAGAGCAAACTGAATACACCCCTGACTACACGCTTGTACCAATTATGTTTAAAAAAATCATCCTCTACAATATTTACGAAACTTTTAATACATATATCGCTTACAGGAAATACCATGATCAGACTGCGCGGTGGCACGGGCAGATAGGCACTGTGAACTGAATAAACTCTGAAACACGATGTTTGACGGAAAACCAGTCTGTTTTTGTTCGTGCAAGCCGTCCACATTTCGCGGCATATCCTTTTTAGTAGAGTGGAGTCGTGGAGTGGAGTGGAGTGGAGTGGAGTCTTGGAGTGGAGTCATGGAGTCTAGTTTTGGAGTGGAATCGTGGAGTGGAGATTTGGAGTGGAAATCAAATTTATTATTTGATACTTACTTTTACAAACTGGATGTTTAAATGAGGAGTAGATACCACTTACTTTAAGTTTCATACATTTTTTTGTACCTGTCGGCTGAAGCCTAGTCATCTTTATGTTACTTTATGGGAGATAATGAATCCCATTGGGAGTTAAACTGGATGGCAGATCTAACACGTCATCAATGTCTCATTATGTTATGACATTAAATACTCTCTTGGAGGGTTAAATTAGAACAGTTATTTCACAGGGCACAGTGATTTTTAACATGTTATATCTCTGTGGTTTACCTTTTTGAACTTTTAATTACAAACAAAATATAAGGTAGTCAGACCTTTTATTACAATATTGCTTTATTGCACCAACATAAGTACATGTATATATTGTTTATTCTGTAAAGTATTGTTAACTAGCAAAAATGTACATGGTAAAATTATCAATTATTTTTAACTAGGCCTACAATGGCAGTACTATGACTGTTATATTATATAAGTGGAGAAAATTATTAAAATAAATTTAAAAAAAGAAGAAAAAATGTGAATGGTCACTCCAAAACTAGACTCCATGACTCCACTCCAAGACTCCACTCCACTCCAGCCCATGACTCCACTCTACTAAATAGGATATGCCACATTTCGCCGCTATTCACGTTTAACTGTGAAGTGCAGTATTAAAGCATGGACAGAGTCTTCTCGTGTTGTAAATTCTAGCTGGTCGGTTATAACGTGACGCAGTCCATATGGTTAATTATGTCTATTCCCTATTGTATTTGAACCATATTCCCCTCAAGTTGAACTAATTAACTGTAACTCATCCTTAATTGATTTGGTTCGTTTTGGGCTGATTTTTAATTGGTAGACTTGCGCATGCGCAGAGGCTGCCATAGTCATAGTGAGTTTGAAGTCACGTGATGTATATGCCCTTCACCACCAACAATTAAGTGCAATTTTTGGTTTGACTAATTTACGAATGCTCACAAAAGCAAACATAGAGTAACGAAAAAAAATCCGATTATTCAAGCTTATAATAGAAAATAACAAGTCTTGTAAGTGTAAATATCATATTTAAAGTGTACACAATTATTTAGATATCACTACGCCAATATAGCACTGCACCGCGCAATTACCCTTTGTAAATTGTAACCCTTTTTTCCCTCTCGGCAGAGATGTAAACATCCACTCGCCCGCTAGCATAAGCGAGTGGAATGAAGGATCGGCTAGTACGAAATTCTAGGCGCTAGTCCATACATATTCGTTCATGTCCTTATTCATAAAGATAGTATGCATTGCTAAGCCTTTTCTTTCTCTTTCTCTCAGTCCATCTATTCCTTCGACAACTTGCATTTTGGATAGGTGCTTTCGACAAGGTCCGCGTCTAAAGAAACAAATTTCATCAAATGATTTGAGCGCTTTAAATCACTAGTTTATAAAGCGTTTAGAATACTTTGATTATAATAGGCAGAACGAATAACGAATAAATCTTGCAAGAAATCGATCATTTTGTAACGAATATGCAAATTAGCATCACCGGTTCGAAGTGATGGTCTTAGCGTTAGATATATAAGGCAAGTGGACCCCTTCAGGGTTGAGTATACTTTTCGCTGAAGGGATCTTCTGCGTCTTTAGCCCTGCACGTTACATTGGTGGCAGCGGTGGGATGAAGACAACTGCCATATTGGAGTTGCCTTACCCATGGGTTTCCCAGGCCAAGACTCGGGACGAGTCTTCTCGGAGTGGGAAGTACTGTAACGAATATGCAAATTAGCATCACCGGTTCGAAGTGATGGTCTTAGGGTTAGATATATAAGGCAAGTGGACCCCTTCAGGGTTGAGTATACTTTTCGCTGAAGGGATCTTCTGCGTCTTAAGCCCGGCACGTTACAATTTCTTTCGGCCAAAATCAGGTAAATGACCCGCGGATATTGGTTGTTACAACATAACTGATTCATCCTTTTATTCTAAATTTGTATTACACAGTTCAAAATTAGATTTTGACAGTTTGTTCGTTATGATTTTGACGCGATTCAAGATTTTGACGCGATTATTTCGTTCATAGAGTTGATTACTAACAGATGACTAAGTTGATGATGGAAAGAACATTAACAAGTTAAGTTAAGCTAAAACATGCACAGGCAGGCGGGTGTTTCATTAGGATAAGTGCAACACTCAATTCCCAATCCTGCTTGCCCTTTAACAAATCACAACCCACCCCACAATATAAAAACTCTGCAGCAGACGAATTAAAAAAAATCTGAGCAATGATACAGAAAATCACATTTATTGGAAGTGTAATCATTGAATATAGTTGAAAACATTGTTGCAAAAGGAGAAAGCTTGTTATGAGCAATTTCTTCTTCTGCATCAATGTTTTCAAAAGTCGTCGCAATTACGTATGCAAGTGGGAAAGGTTTAAATAAGAAACACTTTTTCAAATGATAGTCAGTTGGCTATTTTAGTATATAATGTTCGTCTTAAATAATAATGACAAAACTTTCAAAAAACAAGGAAAAGATTTTTTACAATTTAATTGAAAACATATTTAATCAAAGTTGGGAAAGTTGTCCCTTTCCGTGCTTTTTTTATGAGAGTTCAAATCACAAGCAAAACTTATGGGACAGAGTTGACAAATAACACATTGACACAATTTCAGATTTAGGCTTTGTTTCTGTCAAACTGCTGAAGAAGACAACACTGAGACACACATTTTGATTAAAAGTTTATTTAAAAAAAGGAATAACTTTATTTATGATAAACAACATTACAATGATGGTGTAGAAAATACATGTCAACAATACATTTTTCAATTTGTACATTCATTGCACAGACCAAATCTTAGCAAGTTTGAAATTATGGACCTCTCAGCACATTTTTTTCTCAATTCATTACTTCTTGGCAGGATTTTACTGCTAAAATTGATGATTTGTTTTAATTTTTGGCCGGATTGCTCTAGCAATTCCGGTCTATAGATTGGCGATGTCTGTCTCTCCGTCTGTCTGTTCGTCAACATTTTGGTTAAAGTTTCAGGTTGAGGCAAAATCTCAGCACTGGAAAGGGTTACACACTTGAAACTTTGCCTGAAGGTAACCGGTAAAATAAATATTCATATATGCACTTCTGTATCTCTTCTTAAACGATCGCAATTCTACCTTCAGTACTTTGTACTTTGATTTAAATATGTCTAACGAAGCAAGATCATAGGCAACAGGTTTAAAGGGGCTTACAATGTCTATTAACGCACAATTTGTCTCACGAGTCGATATAGTTCAGTCGTAAACAACGAGGCGTCGCTCGAGTTCGAACCCCTGCTCGGCAATGACGTATTTCCGATGATTGACCAAAGCAATCGTGCGTTCGTCTTCCATAAACGGACCTTCTTTTTTTTGAGAAGGTAGTCAATTACCTGTGAAGGTGCGTAGAAGTCAGGCCATGGTAGACTGAGATACCATGCAAAACGCTTTTTAGTTAAATCAATCAATTAAACCCTAAGACCTCACAAGTACTTTATATAATTATAGATATGTAACGTGTGAGAAAAAATGGGACGTGTACATCTCTATTTCGGTATTTAAATGAGATACGACATAAAGCTAATGTCATCGAACTTTTGATTGTTGTCAATACGATTATTAATGGCTGTTTTGTATGCACGCCGATGATTAAGGCTCTGCATAATGAATGCACCATGTGGTGTCTGCAGTAGTAGACTGTGCAGAAAGGCTCCCTGTTGGCTGATTTTACCTCTCATGTATATTTTCAGGAGTAAAATAAAGAAACAGCATGATAACAATAAGTCCATATGGTCATGTGCATTTATTACACATTACACCCTGATTCAATACCTACACTAATAATTACAATTACATTGTGAGCGAACTGTGCATAATTATGTAATCTCTGACTTGAAATAGTAAATCTTTATGAGTCGGATATGGTTTGGACGTGAATGGTGCGTAACAGTTGTAACTATGATCCAACCTTGAAAGCTCAAGCACTTGCAATGTTGAAAAAAAGGAAAACAACAACAACTTTATTTTCTGAGCTTAAGGCAAATAGTTGACGCCGTCATCGCCGGAAAAGGAACAACTTATAGTATATCTTTCTCCCCTTCGTCGCGGCGGGACAATAAACAGTATAATGCATATGTTGATTTTGGTATACACTGGTTCGCAAGTCTCAAATCTCAAGTCGTGTTTTTAATTGGGAAATATAAATTGGCTATCATATTATAAGGCGTTTAACGCATTGGCATATTTTGATCCACGACAAATAAATTCCGGTAGTCGTTGTTTTTAAATAAATACAAATTTATTTAAATTACATTCCAATCGCTTACTTTTAAAGTTAGTTGTCTGTCATAAATATTCTTAAGAGTCTAGATTGCTTGAAGATGAATACCGGGGAAGATCCTGATCAGATTGCACATATTAGCCGTTCCACGTGAAAACCAACAGTATGGCCTCGGCGTTATGTATCGACCCATATCAGCCTGCGCAGTCAGGGCATGCTAATCCGGGCCGACACATTCCGTCTCAGGGGTATAGAGGTATAGAGTAATGATTCCTGGAACAGAAAATCCAAAGGAGGCGAAAATTGTCTTTCCGGGTTAGCCTGCGCGGCATGCTTAGGCTGATCTGGGTCGATACTTTACGCAGAATACACAATGTTGGTTTTCTCACGGGACGGCTCATATACTCAGGTTATAGTTAAATTTAGAATTTTGAAGATAAAAAGAGAGGGGTGCAGTGGTAGAGCATCGGCCTCTCGTAACAAAGGTCCCGGGTTCGTATCTCGTAATGAGGGGATTCTGACTTTAGTATTTTTCATGCAAAAGTCGCGAGTACTGGTTATGTCTCCAGGAAGGAGACATCGAGCGTGATTAATATAAGTTTTAAGCTTGTTTCACAATCGATGTAAAAGGAATAAGTTTAAATTAAATCATTAGTCATATTGTTCCGACGGTCCATTTTCTTGTCACGTGTCCGTTTTGGTATATGCAGGAGCTATATACGTATTTATTATTCAGAAGGCTTAACACACATGATACGTCGTAATATCCGACGTTCATTAATATTCATATAATAGGATCTGAAAGAAACTAATTGCATATCAAATTAGCAATTTGCAATCTCAAATGCTGTTGTCATACAAACCTACATTTATGGAACGCCGGCTGTCTTTGGTAATGATAAAACGCTATTAGTCTGCTAGTTTTGTATTATATTAGTTATGAAGTTCTTTACACGTTGTGAAAACATATTTATATTATGTCGGTACATCGTTGTATGTTGTGGTTTTGTATTTATATTCTGACAGTCTTTATTATACTATGTAGATACATCTCTGTATTATCAATTCATGTAGATACATCTCTATTTTATGTAGCCTGATACATCTTTATATTATTTAGATACATCTTTATATCATGCGCATGCTTAATTATTTTATTTCCATACTTTATTATATTATGTGCACACAATATTATATCATGTCCATATTTTATTTCATCGTGTCCATTACATATTATATTCTGTCATTTATTCTTTTCATCGTCTGCTTACTCCCCTCTCACATTGGTTACGGCTCACATTCGTGCTTTAATTTCCGGTGTCGAGGCAGAATATCACCCTGGTAAAAGTATCCACTACATAACAAAGATTGCACATCATATAATAAAGTTACCACTACGTAACACAGTTTGCACAATATGTAATAACGTCACGACAGAATAAAATGAAAATAATCAACTAAATAATATAATAGTGTATGGATATTATATAATAATATGTTGTTAATCATTGATGGGATATTGGTTTGGCGGTTTTCCGTCCGTTCGTCCTGGTGAGAGAGTATTTGTTGGGTGTCCACCCACCACCCTTATAAAGACAATTAAAACAATTTGTTTGTTTTATAACGGGTATCTTATTTGCATATTAATGCTATTCATTCCGTAAAAGGGGGATAATTACGGAATGAATAGCATACTTGTGGGTTGCAACCCACACGTTTCAAACAAAAGAAATAACCCTTCAAATACACTTCATGAGTACGTCCGTCCGCCCGTCTGTCTATCCGGTACCATATCTAAGGTATTGGTGGATGGATTTGATTTAAACTGTATGGAAATGTTGGACTACATATTGAAAGGCTAGACGGCAAGTGAAACTAAGATTACTTCAAAAGACAAAGATTGATGTCCCATTGAATTGATATAGTATATGTACTGCACATCATTTAAATTACTAGTTATATCCCTTAAATAAATTTTTAAGATTAATCTCAAATCTAGTGACTAAGGATTTGCAGTTTGATGGGTCTGTGCACCGCTAGGTATATACATGTAATGCTAGTGTAGAAGGATAGGTAGTTTGATGGGTCTGTGCACCGCTAGGTATATATATGTAATGCTAGTGTAGAAGGATAGGTAGTTTGATGGGTATGTGCACCGCTAGGTATATACATGTAATGCTAGTGAAGAAGGATATGTAGTGTGATGGGTCTGTGCACCGCTAGGTATATATATGTAATGCTAGTGTAGAAGGATAGGTAGTGTGATGGGTATGTGCACTGCTAGGTATATACATGTAATGCTAGTGTAGAAGGATAGGTAGTTTGATGGGTCTGTGCACCGCTAGGTATATATATGTAATGCTAGTGAAGAAGGATATGTAGTGTGATGGGTCTGTGCACCGCTAGGTATATACATGTAATGCTAGTGTAGAAGGATAGGTAGTTTGATGGGTCTGTGCACCGCTAGGTATATATATGTAATGCTAGTGAAGAAGGATATGTAGTGTGATGGGTCTGTGCACCGCTAGGTATATACATGTAATGCTAGTGTAGAAGGATAGGTCGTTTGATGGGTCTGTGCACCGCTAGGTATATACATGTAATGCTAGTGAAGAAGGATAGGTAGTTTGATGGGTCTGTGCACCGCTAGGTATATACATGTAATGCTAGTGAAGAAGGATATGTAGTGTGATGGGTCTGTGCACCGCTAGGTATATATATGTAATGCTAGTGTAGAAGGATAGGTAGTGTGATGGGTCTGTGTACCGCTAGGTATATACATGTAATGCTAGTGTATAAGGATAGGTCGTTTGATGGGTCTGTGCACCGCTAGGTATATATATGTAATGCTAGTGTAGAAGGATAGGTAGTGTGATGGGTATGTGCACCGCTAGGTATATACATGTAATGTTAGTGTAGAAGGATATGTAGTGTGATGGGTCTGTGCACCGCTAGGTATATACATGTAATGCTAGTGTAGAAGGATAGGTCGTTTGATGGGTCTGTGCACCGCTAGGTATATATATGTAATGCTAGTGTAGAAGGATAGGTAGTGTGATGGGTCTGTGCACCGCTAGGTATATACATGTAATGCTAGTGTAGAAGGATAGGTCGTTTGATGGGTCTGTGCACCGCTAGGTATATACATGTAATGCTAGTGTAGAAGGATATGAAGTGTGATGGGTCGGTGCACCGCTTGGTATATATGTAATGCTAGTGAAGAAGGATATGTAGTGTGATGGGTCTGTGCACTGCTAGGTATATACATGTAATGCTAGTGAAGAAGGATATGTAGTTTGATGGGTCTGTGCACCGCTAGGTATATATGTAATGCTAGTGAAGAAGAATATGTAGTGTGATGGGTCTGTGCACCGCTAGGTATATACATGTAATGCTAGTGTAGAAGGATAGGTAGTGTGATGGGTCTGTGCACCGCTAGGTATATACATGCAATGCTAGTGAAGAGGGATATGTAGTGTGATGGGTCTGTGCACCGCTAGGTATATACATGTAATGCTAGTGTAGAAGGATAGGTAGTTTGATGGGTCTGTGCACCTAAGGAGGATGGGTCTGTGAAACATGATATATCCTATCACTCTGGGAAACAGTTTTCAATTCTTATTTATGCAATATATATTTTATGAACGATGTGCACTGCAATTGAAGACTCTCAAACCAATTTTTAAGCTGATTACTTGATTTTCCTTTCTTTTAAACCCTTTCCCACATACATCAAATCTGCGGCAGACGACTTTGAACAAATCTGGGCAAATTAATTGTAGCAAAAGGATAAATTGCTCATAATTAACAATTTCTTCTTTTGTAAAGATGTTTTCAAATGGTGTCTGTTGCACATGCTCCAAAACGCGTCTGTAAGTGGGGGAGGGTTAAATATATGTTTATATTAGATTAACCGGGCCGCCGACGCTTTACTGTAGTATTGACAAATAAAAGTATATACTTATTACTTATTAGTATGCGTTATGTGAAGTTTTTCTTGTTATTTTACATATTACTAAAGATGAAATGTTAACTTGAATGAAATCAACTGCTGCTGGACCCTTTTTCACAAAGAACAAATCTGCAGCAGGCGAAACACACAGAAACACATATGGAGAACCTCTATAGGTAAAGTTTAATTTTGAAATCGAGTTGAAAAATATGTTGTGGCTAAATAAAGAAAAGTTACTCAATTCGACAGCAGAGTTTCTCCTTGTCTAATCGGTTAAAAATGGATGCGACGCTACTAGAAATGAGACTCTCTGCCCACGATGTTCCACTTGACGTCTTGGTCGAGTCCCCTAACGCAAACGTTATTTACTGTGTGGTGATATCATTACGATCAAACACACACTACGAGCATTTAGCATATTTCCACGTAACAGCAGTCATTTTAGTTGATTACATTTAGATTCACAGGCTGATCTGAGCCTTTACTCATAAAAGTACTATGGTTTCCTGTAATATAATATCTTCTTGAAGCGGGTTATCAAGTAGTTTTCTTTTTGAATGTATATCATTTCCAAAGTAAGTCTGTCTCTTCTTATCGTTAGGATATACATGTGTATGTAGAATTGATTAATTGGGGTTAAACGCCGTTTTTAATAATTTCTCAGTTATATCACGGCGGCCAGTTCACCTACTCATGCACTTCCTGGTTTCTTCACACCAGTACTCCACACAACAGTCTTCCCAAGCAACTGGCTGCTTTTCCACATAGACTTAGCCCATTGGTGGAAAACGAATGACGCATGTCGCATTGATTTGTGTCAATAGCCGAAAAGAAAGTTGGCCGAGCCAGGATTCGAACTCACAACCCCTGGATTGACAGCCCGCGTAGCTACCGACTGAGCTATCGGGGCTCGGCGTGTATGTAGAAAATGTTTTAACAATTCATAACACAATTTGGTTTAAACGATTCTTAATGTAAATTCAAACGGCGCTCCAGGAACATCACACGAAGGACATTCTGTAGATCCAGACCATTCTGCACATCACCCTATCTGATCTTGATTTACCCTTTCAGATGATATGTGTCACAGAAGCTTTCATGATATTTCCTACCAACGGTCTACAATCTGGATAAGATCGCTTGTATACACATACCGATCTAAACACTTATCAATAATATACAATGTTTGGTTTTCCCGTGGCGTGCCTCATTTATTGGTCACGTGGAAAATGACGCCTCTAGTCAGACCAAATTGGCTAATACAAGCCTTGATTGCCGTTAAATACTGTACCATCTCTTTTCTGGTGGCGTTACAAGGTTATTACCTTTCTTAGTGAAACATGACCATAATAACCTTCTAAAATGTTAACTCTTTCAGCGCCGAATTGTTTAAAGTAGACTCTTCCATGTTCAAAATCGGGTGCATCCATTTCCCAATTCATGAAAGTTTTGGACTATTTGGTAACTAAAAGGTAAACAATACTGATTTCAGGTGAGACAGCTCGTTACGAGCTGACTCACCTGAAACCAGCATTGTTTGCAAAAACCTCAATATTGCCTGTGGCGCTGAAAGAGTTAAAGCAATTACGTGGATGTCAAATTCCCCACGGAATTCGCGGTTATAAGCAATAAACACCGAGCTATAGGAATGAAGAAATTCTGTAACATGAGGTTTGTTGATTACCTTGGTACTGCTGGGAATCGAGTTGTTGAATGACGTTTGACAGAAGAGGGCGTTTCAATGCCAGAGAATGTTTGCGAGTGCCTATTGTAAAACGAAGCGTCTGCTTTCACTTGATCGGCATTGTTTATCATGAACTAATGCTTACAGGGGAAATTCCATGCGCCTACCTTACATTCAAGCATAGATCGTCAAAGTTTAGTGTTCCGTATATAAAATATTCTTACAATACAGAGCACATTTTAATATTATAGTTTAGCTTTTTATTTTGTCGTTTACGTTATAAACTACATCATTTGTACTTTTAAATGAAGACAAACTATTAAGGTTCTAATAAAACTGTTTCAAAACCGATTCAGCTGAGTGTTCGCCTTTCGCACATGCAACAATTCCCAATTCACTCATATTGAGTCGTATCGTTTTAGATCTCGTACCGCCTAATGCCTTTGTAACTATCGATTTGCCACACTACTTTTTACGCGTCGGAACGGACAATTGTTCGCTTTAATGAACTATTCTACTTGTTGTGCGCATGAAAACTTGAAAAAGCATGAAAAAACAAAATGACATCCAAGAGGCCTTGAAATAAAGCATGACATAATGATTATTCAAATGAGGCTTTACAGGCGCTCGGTCCCGTCAGAACCTGCATTGTCTGCATGGATGTAGTGAAGCACGACTGGGTGTACATTCTGATGATACCAAAGCGGAGTCGTTAATACGACTCCTTCCTAATAAAATCCGCCGTGGCCGAGTGGTTAGCATCGGGCATTTGGAACCGGGCGTCTCGGGTTCGATCCCCAGTTGCGGCGTTACGATCATGTTGGAATGCCCTTGGGCAAGGCAAATTTCTTAGCATAGTATTGATTTGTTTGTCCAGGGGTCATGAATAAGTGAACTGTCGCCATGATATAACTGAAATGATGTTGAACAAGGTGTTAAACCATAATAAAACTAAAACTAAGATAAATCGACTTGTTATTGCTTGACGCGGATCATGGCCATTCTACTCGTCGAGTCTAATACTAACCAACATACAAATACATCTACTCGTCGAGTCTAATACTAACCAACATACAAATACATCTATTCGTCGAGTCTAATACTAATCAACATACAAATACATCTACTCGTCGAGTCTAATACTAACCAACATACAAATACATCTACTCGTCGAGTCTAATACTAACCAACATAAAAATACATCTACTCGTCGAGTATAATACTAACCAACATACAAATACATCTACTCGTCGAGTCTAATACTAACCAACATACAAATACATCTATTCGTCGAGTATAATACTAACCAACATACACAAACATCTACTCGTCGAGTCTAATACTAACCAACATACAAATACATCTACTCGTCGAGTCTAATACTAACCAACATACAAATACATCTACTCGTCGAGTCTAATACTAACCAACATACAAATACATATATTCGTCGGGTCTAATACTAACCAACATACAAATACATCTATTCGTCGAGTCTAATACTAACCAACATACAAAAACATCTATTCGTCGAGTCTAATACTTTCTAACATACAAATACATCTATTGGTCGAGTCTTATACTTTCTAACATACAAAAACATCTTTTCGTCGAGTCTAATACTTTCTAACATACACAAACATCTATTGGTCGAGTCTAATACTTTCTAACATACAAAAACATATATTCGTCGAGTCTTATACTAATCAACATACAAATACATCTACTCGTCGAGTCTAATACTTTCTAACATACAAAAACATCTATTCGTCGAGTCTAATACTTTCTAACATATAAATACATCTATTCGTCGAGTCTAATACTAACCAACATACAAATACATCTATTCATCGAGTCTAATACTAAGCAACATACAAATACATCTATTCGTCGAGTCTAATACTTTCTAACATACAAAAACATCTATTCGTCGAGTCTAATACTTTCTAACATATAAATACATCTATTTGTCGAGTCTAATACTTTCTAACTTACAAAAACATCTATTCGTCGAGTCTAATACTTTCTAACATACAAAAACATATATTGGTCGAGTCTAATTCTTTCTAACATACAAAAACATCTATTCGTCGAGTCTAATACTTTCTAACATACAAAAACATCTATTCGTCGAGTCTAATACTTTCTAACATACAAATACATCTATTCGTCGAGTCTAATACTAACCAACATACAAATACATCTATTCGTCGAGTCTAATACTAACCAACATATAAATACATCTACTCGTCGAGTATAATAGTAACCAACATACAAATACATCTATTCGTCGAGTCTAATACTTTCTAACATAAAAACATCTATTCGTCGAGTCTAATACTTTCTAACCTATAAAAACATTTGAGCCGTTCCACGAGAAAACCAACATTGTGGATTCTGCGTAAAGTATCGACCCGAATCAGCCTAAGCATGCCGTGCAGGCTAACCCGGACAGACGCTTTTCGCCTCCTATGGATTTTCTGTTTCATGAATCAATACTCTATACCTCTATCCCCCTGAGACGGAATGTGTCGGCCTAGACTAGCCTGCGCGAATTGCGCAGGCTAATCTGGATCGATACATTACGCATTTACAGCAGACGACTTTGGAAGAATGAAGGCAAAAGTAAAAGAAGATACTATTGCCACATTGAGTTAAAACAATTTCTCCTTTTGACCCCGGTAGACTCGTCGGTAGCGACGCGGGCTGTCAATCCAGGGGATGTGAGTTAGAACCCCAGCTCGGCCAACATTCTTTCCGACGTTTGACAAAAGTCACTGTGACAAGCGTCATTCGTCTTTCACAAATGGGCTAACAGTCTATGTGGAAGAGCAGCCAATTGCCTGGAAAGATTGTTGTGTGGATAACTGGTCTGCGAAAGCCAGGAAACACATGAGTCGGTAAACTGTACGCCGTGATATGACTGAAAAATTGTTGTAAACGGCGTTAAACCCCAATAAATCAATGTTTTTAAAAGTCGTATTCCAAAGATGCTTCAAAATTTATCCGTTGTTCAGGAATGGTGAATTTACTGGATTACCACACCAGAACATCCTGACCAGAATACGCATTCTTACTTAATACATTAGCAACACTGACCTTCGGGAATTTATAAACGTTGAAGATCAGGATCGATTAGTCTACATCGCACTTGTTTTATGTCCTACTCTATATTTAGTCATTTAAGCTTTCTATATTCATCTTTGGAGAACCTTTTATCCTTTCCAACATAACACGAATCTGCAAGCGGACGACTGAACTGAATTAATGAACAAATCAACAAATAAAAGTATAAAAATTGAATAGAGCTGAAAACATTGTTGCAAAAGTTGAAATTGCTCATTATGAGCAATTTCTCCTTTTGCCACAGCATTTTCAAAAATGTGTCTACTTGCTATAAATGTTTCAAAGTGCCTCTGTATGTGGGAAGGATTGACCAGACAGTTTAAGTCTTTGTTCTGAACCTTACCCTCGTTGATCTTTCAGATTATCCAAGACGTGACGTTTCTCTTTTTCCAGTGGAGATTGATTCGAGAAGATCGTGGTTTCCCTATTGACGTGTATTTAGTGATAGCATTTATGCACGAACTGTACACTGTTCTAAATAGGAACCTTGGTCTCGGTTTTGGCCTGGGGCTTGAGCCCCTGGTCATAGTAGTAATACCATTTTTTTTCGGAGTTGGCAGCCTGCCAATTGCTGTTAGCACCAAACAACGCATGAGAAACTGCGCGAGAAAAATAGTTCATCATGGATTCAACAAAACTGCATTTAAAAGGTTAGGATCTCCCCCATGAATATCGTTTTAATATTGTTTGAACATCAGTGAAAACTTAAGGCGTGAATACTCCAATATAAGTTTAATAAATGCTTTAGAAATTAATGCGCCGAGAGGTCAAATATGGACGCTTGTTAACATTAACATTCGCGAAGAGGAACGGAAAAAAAGAAAGAAGTCACGTGAAATATACAGTTGAGCCCGTGCGTCGAAAACTTAATGGTAAACAAAGTAAAAGCGTGGTAAATGTAGTGGCGTATTTAGCGGGGGCTCATAATGCCCGTGCCCGACCCCCCCCCCCCCCCCCCCCCCCCATCCCACGAAAGATGTCACGTGAAATATACAGTGGCGGATTAACCGGGGGCCGTTTATTTAAATTTCGGTATGAACGTTTGAAAGACAGATACTGGCAAACGTTGTCAAAGTGATGTCAAAGTGATGTAATCTGATTACCGTTTCATATATATAGTTCTAAAACAAAGCAAATCTAATCCAGAAATGCTGGTTTTGGTCTTCATGCAGAATCAACACAACAGTAACATTATGTCTTTCTTTTGAAGCACTGTTCCCGACAATATAAATCCATATGATAACGATCTTATGAAGACTTATGCCATATCGAGGGATTGGCGTGAAACGGTTGTAACTAAAATTGGTATTTTTTTTACCAAGGTTATTTACCTCGCCATTTCTCCTCTTCAAGTCTTTATATATAAGCGTTAAATCATCTTTCTTGGTAAACAATGGAAATTTAAGTGCCATTGCTCGTTCTGAGCAATGGCACCTAAATTTGCATTGTTTACAAAGGGGTCAAAATTGCCCCTAAACCAGGGTTTTCAAAATAGGTTTTTAGTTACAACCGTTTCACGCCAAGCCCTCGATATGTCTGTAAAGGGATTGGCGGAGTTCCGACTACTAATCAGTAAATAGCCATTTAGTGACCAACGTCTTTAACCCTTTCCCACATACAACAAATCTTCAGCAGATGACTTTGAAAACATATAGCTAAAAATATGGAAAATCTCTATATAAGACAGTTTAGTTATTGAAAAGAGGTGAAAACATTGTGGAAAAAGGATGCTACAGAGGCATCGGAAATAAGCTGTATGTGGGATAGGGTTAAGGGAAATGCTCGAGACACTTCTGACCACTGAAAAAAATCCTGACGAATATCCATATCCCATTGAAGAGAAGAATGTGGTAGCCTCTTGAATATTCTTTAACCCATCCTACATACAACATACTTTCAAACCATCTCGGCACACTAATGGAAAATATATACAAGGGAAAGATTTGTTATTGATTCGTTATTGACAACATTGTGACAAATAGAGCAGTTTCTTGTTTTGCCATAATGTTATCGAAAGTCTTCTGCTGCAGAGGAGTCAGAATGCGTATGTATGAGGTAAGGGATTAATAATAGGATGTTGTGTAGGAAATGTAAGGCATTATCATTTATATTGGATAATTGGTAATCATTCGTCTACTTGTATCATCGTTTGACTTGGCCATGGAGTGCTTCTATGCACATCAATTCTGTTAGTGAATGGGAACTAATATTAATGAATGGCAGACGGAAATCGACTTTCCTTTTTTATAAATGAATTGAAATAACGATCAAATCGTATGATTGGTTATAATAACATAATATAATAACTATTCTCCATATACAGACCAGACTATACAAATGTGCATTTTGATCGGGACTTATGTTAGTCACAAAGTACTGATGGTTGGTTTTTGATATAATGTAGTCCATATAAAGTAAATTATATTTAAACAGAACAGAACAGACCTTTATTAATAATGTTTACAACATGCATATCGTTTGTTATAACAGATATACACACATTTGTAACGTAACACGCGCACGCATAAATGCACGCTTGGACGCACAACATATTTAATTTGTATAATTTTAAGATACTAAATATGTATGAGCCGTTCCATTGAGAAAACCCACACTATGGACTATGCGTACTGTATCGACCAGATCATCCTGCGCAGTCCGCGAATGCTATACCGGGCCGACACATACTGTCTCAGGGGGATAGAGATATAGAGTAATGATTCCTGAAATAGAAAATCCACAGGAGGCGAAAAGTGTCTGCCCGGATTAGCCTGCGTAGCATGGTTGCTGATCCGGGTCGATACTTTACGCAGAGTCCACAATGTTGGTTTTCTCGTCGAACGGCTCATATAGATATATATAGATACCTCTGAGATTATTTCCCCGTTAATCCAGCACGGTGTATTCACTCCAACACTATACATACAGTCTATGGCATGTATTCTGGTCGTTAAACGTACACGAATACCAAAGGACTAATAACTTGGCTTACGTGGAACCGTCTACTGCTAAAACAATAAACGGGAAACAGCACGTTTATAGATCAAAGTGTCTAGTAAGGTTGAACAGCTTCTAAGTCGTCGAAATGAAAGTACGGAAAAGCTGTTAGCAGCGTGCTTTAAACAGTTTCCATGATATTACGGAAGTTTAGACACAATTGTTGAGACTTTAAAAACATTGTAGAAAATGCAGATTTTGTTCATGATAAATAATTAATTTCTACTTTTCTCATAATGTATTTTGAGTATTTCAATTGCTTTTATATCTATATTTTCTTTACAAAAAATAACTATTGAATTCTTAATAGTATACCTGATATGCTAGTTTACTCGTCATCTTCAAAGCAGTGGTGGAAAATATAACGGACAATATGAAAGATAAGTTTTATATACTTGTGACAAGAAGAGTAATTTCTCCCTGATAATGCCACAATGTTTTTAAACGTCGTTTGTATTAATGAAAGGGTTTCGATTTATTCAACTCGGAGTATTCTAAATCAGCAGCTGGGTTACTTTCTATATAATAACTGCATTCTCGTTTATACTGCAATAAGTCACAACACTTATTTCGAAAACTTAAATTATAAACATGGCAATATATGCCTTCCTTCTATCACAAATTTGTAAACCCGTCCGTACGAAAAGGTATACGCTTTTGTAAACAGTGTACATCTAGATAAGTCCGATCAATATCTACACTGTTCACAAGTGACTTTAGTTATCTTCTGTCAACTTGTGTATATTCTTATAGGACGGAGCAGATGTACATACTGATCTGAACATACACTTTTCCGAAATTCCAACGTCTAGCTTTTTGCGTGGACGGGTTTAACTGATAGTTGAAGAGACAATAAACAACCAAACGTCATGTGTTGGATAATTGCCTGGGACACTTCCTAACCCTTCCTCACATACATAATCTAATACTATCGACTCATTACATTTACATGTGAGTGTAAGGAACGACAACTCTGCGAAGGAGAATGCCTAACATATAGACGCATTTTGACACATTAACAGCAGACGACTATTGAAATCATTGTGGCAAAAGGAGAAATTGCTCATGATGAACAACTTCTCCATTTTCCACAATGTTTTCTACTCTATTTGACGATTTTATTTCAATTTACAGATAGTCTCTTTTCTACGTCGTGTGTGTGTGTGTGTGTGTGTGTGTGTGTGTGTGTAATTGATTTTGGTTTAACGCCGTTTTTAACAATTTCTCAGTTATATCACGGCGGCCAGTTCACCTACTCATGCATTTCTCACACCAGTACTCCACACAACAATCTTCCCAAGCAACTGGCTGCTTTTCCACATATACTATCCAATTGGTGGAAGACGAATGACGCATGTCGCATTGACTTTTGTCAATCGTCGGAAAGAAAGTTGGCCGAGCCGGGATTCGAACTCACAACCCCTGGATTGACAGCCCGCGTCGCTACCGACTGAGCTAACGGGACTCGGCGTGTGTGTGTGTGTGTGTGTGTGTGTGTGTAGTAAAGCTTTAAAAAAGCGGCAAAGTATGTAAAACATGTTTCTGGAAAACTGAATGGACACTTTTGAAACATTGTTCAAAACATCATTGTAAAAGGAGAAAGTGTGTAATTATCCTTTCTTTTTCATTTTTTCTTTCAAATTGTCGTATACTGTAAAGAAGCAAAAAAGTCTCTTCCAAGTAGAAGGTTCATAAAATCCATATGTTATAATAAATGCCAAATGTTATTTTATTTGATTTACTGTTAACACAGTCTGTGGAGCTGTTCAGTTTATATAGACGCAATGTATACATCTATGTCATGTTAAAAGTGTCCGCATTGAAAGCGAGTGTTGGCCCATATATAAACCCGTCCACGAGAGAAGGTACACGTTGAATATCAGGAACAGTGCAGATCCAGATCAGTCGCACAGTATTTTCAAGAATTCCACTAGTCAACTTAATTAGATTATAATGAGACGGGGCAGATGTTCAGACAAACCCAAACCTAAATAGTTCGGAATTGCCAACGTGCACCTTTCCCCCCACGCACTGATTCATATGAAGTTGAAAATCCACACAGTCTCACAAAACCATAAACTACACCTGTTTTGTTAAAGTGGGGTTTTACGCCCGTTTTCAACATTATCTCAGTCATATCACGGCGAAAGTTCATTTATTCATGATCCCTGGGTAAATAAACCAGTACTAGGCTAGGAAATGTGCCTTGCCCGAGAAATACACCTATAAGTGCTGTGCCACACTAAAATCGATAGCCGGAATTTTTAATTTCTTTTTCAGAGTAATGACTTCCCAGATATCACAACATGTTCTTATACCCTTTCCCTCATACAGACACTTTCGGAAGCCTCTGCAGATGACGACTTTTTAAACCAGGGTCCAATTCCACCAACATTACTTAGTGCTAAGTAATACTTAAATATTTAAAGGCATAATTCATGATTTTTGTTTCCCTAATATTTTGTAATACATGAATTGTGAAATAAATTTAAGTATATGACTAAATGGACATAAATAGTTACCTCGCTGACAAATAATTATTTTTAAAAAAATAAATTGTTTGCCATTTTTATTAGGGAAACAAAAATCATGAAATATGCGTTTAAGTATTTAAGTATTACTTAGCATTAAGTAATGTTGGTGGAATTGGTCCCTGTTTGACATAAGGAGAAATTGCGCATAATGCTGCTTTTTATTCAATTATTATGCTTTCATTTACAACATTGTCAAGATTTTGTGAATATGTTTTTCAGAGTCGTCTGTGGGACGATTTGTAGTATATTGGAAAGAGTTAAAGTTGCATCACTTTGTCAATGTCAATGTCCATATGAGCATCTGACAACAAATCATAACACATTAACAATGAAAATCAACAACAACAAAATACAAGAAATATACAATATATACATGTGACTAATTATTAGAAAGACTGATCCTACTCCAGTCAGTACGTGACATAAGTCACGAGCCGGAGAAAGATCACACCTTCCAACAGGTATGTTTATACAACAAGTACTCTGAAAATGAAATAACAGACGAATTGTTTCGTTGTTTGGTACATGTTGAGAAAACGTATGAGTCAGAAACGTTTAAGGTCGTGAGAACCTATGCGTGTTTATAAAATATCATCAAAGCATCTCCACGCATAGTTGAGTCTATATAAGTACTTATAGATGGTGCTGAAACCCTTTCCCAAATACAGCAAATCTGCAGCAGACAACTTTGAAATTACATAGGAATAGGAAAAAATAAAGACAATCTCGATAAATGAAAGCATAATGTTTTAAAAAGTCGTTTGCGACTGGTGCGTCATAAATTACTCAAAATACCTCTGCATTGTATGCCAGTTACTGATTTAGTCACGTGAAGGTTTAACAAAACGCTCTGTAAAGCATGTCCATTATGATCCTTTAGCATGGAATCGCAGGCAGGTCTTTTTCCACACGTGTTATAATTACGGTAAGGTACATGTACGTTTTTTTCAGTTTATCTTTGCCAAAACAATATGTTATACAATTGAAGAAATGCCATGTCTGTACTCGCTTAACCCTTTCCCTCATATAGACGCTTTATGACGCCTCTGCAGCAGACGCCTTTTTGAAAACATAGTGACAAAAGAAGAAATTGCTCAAAACGAGCAATTTCTCCTTTTGCCACAATGTTTTCCACTTTTAGTCATAGGTTATCCATTCAATTATAGAGATTTTCTATCTTTAGACAAAATATGTTCAAAGTCGTCTGCTGCAGAGTTGTCGTTTGAAGGAAAGGGTTAATAAAAGTGGTACTGAAATAGTTGTGGCAGAATGCTGAATTGATTGTTAATACGAGAACTCTTCTAAATCGGCGTTAACCTTTTACCACGTACAGACGCATCTGCAGCAGACTCATTTTGATTACATTCTGGTAAAAGCAGACATTTTTCATATTGCCACAATGTTTTCAACTGTATCCAATAAAATATACTTTCACTTATAGAGATTTTCTATATTTTACCAACGATGTTTTCATTAGATTTAGCGCGTTTTTGGAAAGGGTTAAGAAACATTCGGGAACAATGAAGTCCAACGGCAGTATGCAGTTTGAGCAAAATAATCTTGATATACTTTTTCCCGTTTACAATTATTTAGAAAAATAATCCATGGAAAACAGTTCCACTAACAGTTTAACCCTTTCCCTCGTACGACAATTCTGTAACAGACAACTTTGAACATATTTTGTCAAAAAATATAAAATCTCTTTAATTGAATAGATAACCTATGACTAAAAGTGGGAAACATTGTGGCAAAAGGAGAAATAGCTCGTTTTGAGCAATTTCTTATTTTGTCATTATGTTTTCAAAAAGCCGTCTGCTGCAGAGGCGTCAGAAAGCGTTAACATATCATATTACGATAAAACAAAAACAAAAACAACACAATGTCTGTAAAGGGTGTATCCACAGGGGAAGGTACGATGTTATGTGATAAGGCTACACACAACACGTTTACATTAGTTATTAAAACGAGTCCCATCGCGAGTTTCAATGTGCGTAATTAAATGATAAAAGACCTATTGCAATTTCAAAGAAAATCAATTGTAATAGTTCCAACAAGTCACGCTTAAACGCAGAATGAAGACTATTTTAGTCCGTGCATGGGTAACGGTACAAGTTGGTTAACATTTTTCCTAAGTTAGTATCTAGGGACCCATTTATCAAATGTCGTCCGACTGATTTCAAAGTAAATATGCTACAAATGCGTCAACTGTATATCGTCAATATTTTAGGTAAATGGCCGAAGGGAAAATATATAACTGAATCCAAACAAGCGTAACCCGATCATGTTACAAAATGATGTTACGACTTTGTTGAATTAAGACAACGTTTTATGGTGTGCGTGTGGAGGTGTAGGCGTGTGGAAAACAGCAACCGTAATACGTAACTCTTTTCCACCTACAACAAACTTTACAGCAGAATATTTAGATTTAACATCTATAAGAGGTAACAAGGTTGAAAAATGAAAGTAATATTATTGAAAAGAGTTGAACAATGCAGACGTGTCCAATGCATCTACAGGCGTGGGGTGGGGCTATTAATGTCCCTTGAGATTCATGAATACACATCAGTGAGATACCCATATAATATCTAAATCATGTATAGTTTGCAAAATACGTCGTCGTGTGTCATTGGTCACTTTCATGTCCCCAAATACAAAATCAGTGGTTAATTGTGATAAACGGTCATGTAATTCCGATACATCTTATTCAAAGTGTTTCAAAACGTAGGTGAAACATGAAATAAGGCTTTTATATTAATTAAGCAGGGAACATACGAAACACTTTGAAATATATAGATATATGTAAATGTAAGGCCATTGTGTTTATCAAGGTCATACCAGGGTTAAGATTGGTTAGACACTTGACCCTGAAAACCCGTTTTTGTGGCAATTGGTTTGGCAATCAAGAAATATCAACAACAACATCAGCCAATTTTATATAGCTAAGTTTTGACAGTCTGTTGAAGAGATTACGTAATACTGCAAACCAAATAACCGCCAAAGATCAGTGATGCAGAGACACGGTTAACAATAATCCCGTCGTTGCTATTTTGATACCGGATTGATTTGAGATGTATCGAACTTACGATCTACATTTATTTAACAGATGTAAATATTAGCATTCTTCATGTTTGGGCAGATAATAAATATCATTGCGCGTTGTATCCACTCATGATACTCAAAACATCTCGCTAAAATAAAATGGCCCATAAACTCCTTTCGTAATTTCTGACCTACGAGGTTTACAATCATGTCAGTGCTAATTTCGTACCTGGTCCCGTATTCACTAACACTGCAAACTTCTAGTTTCGGTCTTAATCTTAATAGCCTCTTATTAAATTTAGTCCGTATTCACCATCCCGACAAAAATTAAAAGTGACCTAAAAACGGGAAGCTGAAATGTTATCAATGACGCAGTAGAAGGCATCTGGAAATTCCAAAATGTCCTATAAATAGCTCGCCAGACAGGTAATCGATTGTTTTTTAATCTCAATAATATAAACGCTTTATTTTGTAATTGTTGCAATATATGAAAGCGTTAATATGATAAGACTGGTTTTCAAACGTTCTTGATCGTAACATGTAAAGCGCTTATGTATCGTTGTTTAGATTTACAATTATATTCTCTGAATCTTACGGTATGCAATAAGCATTTCGTTCAAATTGGTAAACACTGTCACGTGTGCCTCATCTATCTGTAATCAACACACGTAGTTAATCATATTACTGATTGTTATGGGAGATTGAAAGGACACGATGACAGTGTTTACAAGTTAGACATGCTCGAGTGTTTATTTTTTCTTTGCCATTGGCGACCTAGTCCAGGTTTCTGTACTAGGAATGCGATTTTATAGTTTGACTGTTCGCAATGCAATATGTAACGCCGATATATTGAGACTATTGGTGACCTAGATAATGAAAGATGCCGGTTTTCAAACGAGTGGAGTAAACTTGTAACCAGTTTTCAGAGATTTACAGAACTTATTTCAATGTTCACTCAACACGAAATATATTCCTTGATGTTAAATTGGTGTGATTATTTGACAAAGCGACTTGTAAAATTAATTAAATCAATTGTTATGTTAATGTCTTATTACCAAAACGTAAATTCTAACCCTTTTCCACCTGCCATTATGATGCATCTTTAAGATAGAAATGTTGAAGACATTATGACAAATTAAGGAATTGCCCATTGTAAGCAATATCTCATTTTGCTCCAAAGTTTTCAACACAATTCAATAATGGTACTATTTTTATTTATAGAGATTTTCCATAATTTTGCCCATATGTTTTCAAAGTTGTCCGCTGCAACTGTGTTGAATGTGGTTAAGGGTTATTCAGTAGCCTGTGGTTTATTGACTGTTGATAACCAGTTTACTGTCTGAAATCATGTGTTGCCGAGCCCGCTTGCAGGGAGCTCGACATAGCTGTCACAGTGGAGGTTCGGTAAGTGTGTCCGTGCGTCCATGAGTCTGTCTGTCTGTCCGAACCTTGTCCGGCCCGCATCTTAACCATGCATCATAGGATTTCTATGAAAGTTGGCACAAACATGCACCATGATGAGGTGGTGTGTCGTGCACAAAATCCAGGCCTGTACCTCAAATGTCAAGGTCATTCATAGAGAATCGTTTGGCTACGTACATAACGATTTTGATTTTATAGAAAATTATCAAACTGTACAGTTGCAGGCTCTTTCTCAAACGTGTGTTAATATCAATACGTATATACACTGAAAACTGACAAACTGAAAACCAAAACTTTGACCTTAACACACTCATGTAACGGATGGATATGAATAAATCAATTTTGGAAAATGGAGCATTTGCTCAAATCTAACAAGGCCAACCTTTCACACAATGTATTCAGCCCTCTGTTAAGATCAATGTTTCAATATTCTAGATATACCACATTTCGCTACGGGTATTCTTATACTTCGTTGCCATTAAAGACGCATTTTGACGGATGTGGAACAGGCGACTTGTTCAAACCATTGTGGGAAAAGAAGAAATGGATAAATAAGTATTGGATGCTTGTGTGGGCGGTTGGGTAGGTCGTTCGATTGGATAGTTAATTCATTCATTTATCAATTCGTGTCATCATCCCTTATTCATTCAAATTTGATCATGTTCATACAACATTCCAAAAAAGATGCTCTCCTAGACATCTCACTTTTATATGACATTTCCTATCCGTTTTATTAACAATCTTCTCCGCCTTGTTTTCAATTCTCAGGTATGTTAAAGGCCCCCTCATGTTAAATAGTTTATTTTAAAGTGTACATTAACCATGTTTCAACAACAATACACTCATCCATGAGAATAGTAGTAGTTTTGATTTATTTATTGCAAATAGACTGAATATAGCAGTCATTATTGTTCCCAACTGTTGAGTTTGTATTTTGATACACTTATGGATGCTTAAAACATGTCCAACAACAAAAGCGCTGTCCAAGCATTGATAGTTTGATACACATCTTTTGTTTGCTTTTACAATTGTTCGAAAACGTTTAAATTATAAAGTGTATTCCCTTTTAAATATTTTTCAAAACCATTGTTCACAATGTTCTCTTTTTCCCTATCTGATGCTTCTGAAATGTACTAACAAATAAAATGTTTTGAAGGTAATCAAAGTTTGCAATCAATCATGCCTTTGCTTTTCATGAAAGATTCAAATACGGGTAGCCAATATCTTCTGAATTGTTTATTGAAACCTTGTAGTAATCAGTAAAGAGTAAACTGTACGAAATAGGATAATCTACCCCTGTATACAAAACTATCCAGAGTGCGTATTGTAATGGTTTATAAATAATTAATATATACACAGATACATGGGAAAATACAATAGTAGTTGAACTATAAACATAACATGAGCTATTATTATTTTTCTTTTAATGACTTTTGTAATTTTTTAGATGATACAAAAAGTTAGCAATCCTGCTGCAATTATAGAGCTAGCAATGTCACGAAATCCACCCGACAGTTAGTATTCTTCTATCAGCTTATATTTATATAAACAGGTGTACTATTCCATACAAATAAAAAATAAACCATGTATGATATTTAGTCTTTTAGACAGTTCAATCCAATTTCAGGGAGACAGTGACTGGCTTTCATATGACACTATTCCAGTTAATAAATCGCATTTTAATCTTTATCTTGATGACTTTATCTATTTTGTATCATTGAAAATTGCTATATTCTTGTTCATTATTTGAGATTATTTTGACTTCTCCGTTTATAAAAGAGATGCCGACAATGCTGATCTCATTGAATTCATTTACTACTGTAACATATTCTGTGAAGCCAGTGCCACCAGTATATTGCCAGGCCAGCTTTCGCATTTGATCAGTCATACTAGGCTTAAAACTGCTGGCTGCTCAACTCAAAATTGCAATTTGATTTTCCTAGAATTGGTTATTGGCACTTCCAAATGCAAATCTGGAAAAGCTCACTTTAAAATTCAATTAGGTACTATAGCGGGCTAGAGGGGAGATGACTTTTGTAAACATATTTAACTATATAATTATTTCAGGTTTCTGGATTTGGCAGTGTGAAGGTTTGATATGTATTTGATTATTTTGTACATGATATTGTTATTTTCATATGTCTCATTTCGAGACTTACAAAGAATAAACGATTGAGTTGAATTGATAAGTTTCAGTCCATTCTACTATGGAGAGTTATCTTATTGATATCAGAGTATGATCACAAATAGACTGTCTTGACCGATATGCAAGATAATTGTTCAAAATTCCGAACTGACAATTTCAAAACTCTGGTCAACAAGATCGATATTCTTATAAATCATATGAATCCTGAAATAGGAAAAGTGACATTTGGGAATTTGCGATCAGTGTATATTCAGTTCAGTATGTGCACACAAACAGTCTTACTAGCCTCTGCACTGCGCACCACCCTGACCCAATGACCTGGCTTTAGGAGTGTCTGGATTGCATTCACCTTCGCGAGCGTAGGAATGCATGTTTGTCCGAAGGTTTTATTTTCCTATGTCGAAGCTCTTATTAGTTGTTTTACTCTTTAATTCAGCTACAAATCATGAGCCATGACCTACATGATAAATCAACATCATGGACTCTGCGTAAGGTATTGCGCAGGGTAAAATCGGGGCCGACACATTCCGTCACAGGGGGATAGAGATAAAGAATAAAGATTCCTGAATCATAAAACAATCCACAGGAGGCGTAAAGTGTCTGTCCGGGTTAGCCTGCGCGGAATGCTTAGGCTGATCCGGGTCGATACTTTACGCAGAGTCCAAAAGGTTGGTTTTTTCGTTGATCGGATCATATATATGTCGAAAAATAAATGTACATGCTTGGAACAGTAAATTGTATTTCAGATCATGAAGAAGGCCGTAAGGCCGAAAGCTTGACAGTTGAGTAACATTATAGATAAGGATAGAGTTCTGGTAACAAAATAATAAGAAGAATTATAAATAAATTAATCACTGACTTAATGAAATGAAGAATTACGAATATGCGCTAAATTTCCAGCAGTATTTGGCAAAAAAGGGGGTCTCCTTCTAAATATTGCATTTGTCGCTTTTGCAACATAAAGCCGTTTTCGACTGACACGCCTTATAGCTATGAAATAATGCTGAATTCGTTATAACTTAGTCGGGATGAACTTCTCATTTCCAATTCATGGATAGTACTTTAGCAATACTGGACATCATCACGCCATGTTGTTTTTTCGCCTTGTCGTAAGCGTGGTTGTTTTCACCGAAACAAAGGGCGGCCGCTCTGTCACACTCACAGAGAGTCTTTCCACAGAGATCATCGTTCTCTGAAAAAGATTATAACAGTCAAACTTGTGTTAGCGGCAGCCAACCTGAATTAAGCAGCCACTTGAAGATTTACCAAAACAATACTTTGTCTATATTTGGCTATCTGTGTTCAGCAGCCACATTTTCAATAACCCCTGGGTGGCTTATTTATAAAATCTGTATTTATTAAACTTCTCATTCGAGCGGTATGGCTTTTATGACCTGCGTATCTCCAAGAATGTATTCAGAGTGTTCTAGCACGTGTCAAGTCTGAATACGCCCATAGATCATTCTTCGCAGTTAGAGTGGGCTTTTTTTCGCACATTTCTCCATTTGCTATAATGTTTTCAATTCTATCTAATAATTTCACTCTCATTTATCGAGAATTTTCATGTTTTTGCCAATATGTTCTCAATGTTGTTAGCTGCACAGTTGTTGTATAGGGTAATATTTAAACACTGCGAGAATAAAATTCAGCGTTTCAATATTATCATCGGTCAAGCTATCGTGCATAGACTATGAAACAGAAACATGTTTAACGAAAAAAAAACACGGCATGTTTCAGTAATTGTCCGTTAAAACAAACCAAAGGGACGCCATTAATGGTTACGTTTCATCTTACAGTTTGGTGTCTATTGGACACAGCGCTCGTCTACAAATTGACTGACATCGTTAAATCTTGTACATACATTTACATAAACAAGTGTACGTAAACATCAAATTATAATCCGAAATAACTTGAAGTTTCCTTATTTTAGTATAGCTAAAAAATAGCTTATACCAAATAAAGACAATATAACCTTTACATTAAAGCAGTTTAGGAGATTGTGAATATTAAAATTGTTAAAAGATATATCTTATTCCAAATTCATACTGTCAATCACCTGCATATATTACTTCAAAAGTCATCTTATTTAGTTGATCTGAAGCTTATATAGTCTGTGAGTAATGGGTATTTAGGAATATATAAAACTTTTGGGCACTTATTAACAATAAAATAACGTATATTGCAGCAATATGCAACCTGTATTAGAAATAAGTATGTATACCTGTATTTTTCGAACTATTTTGTCGCAAATTATACAAATTAAATTTAAATGTGTACAAACATATAAATCACTGTACCGCTTCTGTATACAATTATCAATAACCCTTTGTTTAAATATAAACCTTTTATGATTAAGAATAACTTGATTTTTCCATATATCGGAAAATCCGTGTTCCGACAATACGGTTTTGACTTTGATGACCAATTTCTTTTACCATTGCGGGTGTCTTCAAGGGACATATTATATACAGTTTTTAACATAATATTGTCTGTAGATATTAGTTTTAACCAATATTTAATAATATATACATATCGATTGATATAAAGAGGTAGTCTACCCAATTCTCCGTAAATTGCGGCATTGCATGTACTGGTTTTTACACCAAGAATACTCTTGCAAAAACTTTAAACCTTTCCCTCATACAATTCTGCAGCAGACGACTTTGAACATATTTTGTCAAAAACTGGAAAATCTCTATAACTGGATGGATAACCTATGACTAAAAGTGGAAAACATTGTGGCAAAAGAAGAATTTACTCGTTCTGAGCAATTTCTTCTTTTGTCACTATGTTTTTAAAAAGCCGTCTGCTGCAGAGGCGTCAGAAAGCGTCTATATGAGGGAAAGGGTTAAATTCAATCTCTCCAAATCATTAGATTGGAGTACGTTAATTAAAAAGACAAGTTATCCATAATCTCAATTGTCTGTTCCTTATTTTAAAAAATCCCATGATCGAATTTTGCTCCTTTTTCTAAATATAACAAACTCTTTTCAATGTTAACATCGAGTCCCCATATAGAGCAATACTCGTTTAAGCGAGTTAAACTGGACTGTAGATCCTCTTTGGTTTGGCCGATAAATACCATATCGTCCGCAAATAATAAAAGAATAATACAAATATCTATTATGTTAAGACCACAGTTAGATATGTCTTGCAAAAACAGCTCAATATCTTCAATAAAAATGGCGTATAAAATAAGTGAATTCATTAGGCCTTGTCTCAATCCTACTGAAATATCGAAAACATCAGAATAATCGTCGCCGCATTTGACGCAGGATAAAACTATTTCATACATAGATTTCAATAATGAAGTATTTTACCATCCAGGCCTTGTTTAACCCTTTCCCTCATATAGACGCTTTCTGACGCCTCTGCAGCAGACGGCTTTTTTAAAACATAGTGACAAAAGAAGAAATTGCACAAAAAACGTGCAATTTCTCCTTTTGCCACAATGTTTTCCCCTTTTTGTCATAGGTTATCCATTCAATTATGGAGATTTTCTATTATTTGACAAAATACGTTCAAAGTCGTCTGCTGCAGAATTGTCGTATGAGGGAAAGGGTTAAACAATTTATACCACACCGCGTTTCTATAAACCGAATCAAAAGCTTTTTGGAAGCCAGACTGAGAATCGGAAATGTTATCACTTTCTCTACATCATAAACTGACTCTTCGGTTCAATACACTTGTGACTTGTGTACGTGATAGTTATTAGGGTCTTGCTTATCTCCCTTTTTATGAATGGGAATTATAAATCCTTAAGACCAACTTTGGGGGGAAATATCCAGAATTAATAACAATATTGAATAAATCGGCCAAGTGACCCGATATAATGTCACTGGTTTCGATGAAATAATCATTTAGTAAATTGTCGTTGGGACATTGTTATGGAATAAGCTAAATAAAACAACCGCTTCTAAACCTTCGTATATGGTGTGGATTTTACAACACCCTGTAAGCACATGAGAGTGAGCCGCGTCTAGCGATTTAGTGTCTTATTGATTCTCCACTTTGACATCCTTTATAGTTATACTGGCAGAAAACTGAAAGGGCTATACTTCCAGCTATTAAACCAGAATGTGCATTTAGGTCTATATAACATATAGGCGGATAGTGGAGATGCTGCCCTGACTGTGTAGATACACAGGCTTGCCCGAGTCTTCACTGCAGAAACATTAAGCCCCTATATCGCTTGAAAAGGTTCGAACGTTTTTTCACTGGTTATGTTTGAAAATTGATGAAATCCATTGTATTGAAATTGATACACAAGATCAGTCAATTTTTGCAAACACCTATAATATAGCCTTTAAAACGAGTAAAGTCCATAACACCCTGTGTAATCTAATCGAATATCTGATAAATGTGTAAAGGTTTTTCCACCAGATTAGACATTGGTTGCATTACTAGCAAACGTATGTCAACTGTAGTCCGCTGATATTGTACACATGAGCGGTGTTCAAGGAAAACTATCCTAAAAGTAATTATTAAATCTGCAAACTTGTATCTACTTACACATCCATACTTTCGGAAAGACGCTGCTTTGCAGACGTTACGTTATAATGCTTATTGGCGAACAATGCATGGCAGTGAATGCGTAGGCTGATCTGGACCTACACTGGTCGCAAAAACTTTTTATTTTTTCGCAAAGCGCCTCTCAAATATTTAACTCAATATAACTCAACAGCTACTTAAACTATTAGTGTTTGTTTGACTAAATGTCTATTTACCTAGTGATAAATAGGGATTAACTAACTAGACTATGTTACATGAATACCGCTCTTTTTTAGGCTAAAATAGATTCAAACTCAAATCATAATATAATTTAAATCATATTGCAGGGAGTTGATGGCAAATTTAAAAAAAATGTAAATTTATAATGAGTAAATGACGACCAGAAAAAAGCAGATTAGGAAACAGCAAGACAAATCAAAAAATGACCTAGAACAAATTTAACCTTTTTCCAACGCACACAAAATATATAGCAGACGACTTTGAAAAGATGGTAATTCTCAATAAATGAAAGAACAATTGTGGAATGAAGTTAAAAACATTGTCGAAAAGAGAAAAAAATATCATTATGAGCATTCTCTCGTTTAGCCTAAATGTGGTCTTTTTACGTTGTCTGACAAAAAGCTTGTATATATATATATATATATATATATGAGGAAGTGCTAATAACGTCGGTTTTCGTGAGTCCATTGTCTGTTTTGATATGGAAATACTTACGACACAAGATAACGCCATCCTTGACGGACCAATGGTATTCCTTGGTGTAGACCTTACTTTTCAGCAATGTTTTACATTCATTTCTGTTGACGTGAGAATAGCATTTATCGTGAACCATACAGCACCTGTTATAAAACCAATACTATTAGATCGTTTCGAAAATGTGTTTCGGGTCGAATTTTAACCCTAGCATAAAATAATAGTTTAAAACAAATTGTTTCATTAAAAATACAATGTGATATTGAATAATAATGTTTATAAATGTGGACTATTTCGATCTGTAGGTGGCACGCCTTATGTGACTGAGGCATAATCGCGAAATCTAACGACTTCGCTCTACTTCTGACTTCATAAAGGTATAGTTTGATATGAAGGCAAATATAAACTAGAACAAGACTTCTCACTGGCAGATAAATAATATGTAAGAACTGAGTATATTGTTGCTTCACTTTGTATGAATCAAGCTAAAAGTTTAAAAAAAAAAAAAAAAAAATCAAACCTCGAGCTATTATTTAGCTGTCAACAGAATTCCGTTTCATATGGTTACAAGACCAATTTAATCATTTACACATTCCTTTCAGTTCGTTTATCCCTCTTAACCAATATTGAATTAAAAGACCCGATTTTCAAATAAGATGCAGTATTTTAGCCAATCAAACAACCGATATGTTTTATCCGGTACACTCGATTGCCAAAAGCGGTTTCCGCGTCACAAACTAATCGAGGGCTTGGCGTGAAACGTTTGTAACTAAAACTGGTATTTTTGTACCAAGGTTAATCACCTCGCCATGAAGTCCTTATAAGCGTTAAATCATTTTTCTTGGTAAACAATGGAAATTTTGGTGCCATTGCTCGTTCTGAGCAATGGCACCTAAATTTGCATTGTTTACAAAGGGGTGAAAGTTGCCCCTAAACCAGGGTATTCAAAATAGGTTTTTAGTTACAACCGTTTCACGCCAAGCCCTCGTAATGCAAATAAGTTAAACCCGTGTACGTCAGTGTAACTATAAATGTGTTGCAAACCGGAAAGTAAATAAAACCCAAAACCGGACGCGATATATTTCTATTTTTACAGAATATGTCATAGACGAAGAGTTGTCTTACTTGTCAATTTCATCCACAGTTTCTCCACTTCCGCCAAACCCGCACCAGTTTCCGTATCCGTTAAAATCGAGCGGGTTCCGGTCCGTTAGGAGATCAATCATCTGAGCAAATTCGTCAATTCGTCTTTTAGTACGACTAACATGGTGACGACGACGGCATTCTACACCTGAAATACGACGTAGGATATGAATGATTTGTATAACTCATTTCAGTATTATACAAACTAACGTTCTGCTCAATCACCATTTCTGGTGGCATTTTACTGTCGTAAGATAACCTGTAAACGTTGTGTACAATATTAAAAGGTTATCTTTTTAAGGTTTGCAAATTCAAATTAATAAGTAACATAACAACTGGTTAACTAGATAAGATTCGTGTTACCACTTATTAAATATGCTCGAAACGTAAGATTAAAAAAAAGGATTGAAAGTGCCAAGAACTGCCACCGTTACCTTTTCATGCTGTAAACACGGACAGGTTATCTAGTTATGGTTTTCGAATTCCACTTGATAAGTAGCATACTAACTGGTTAACTAGATACATTCGTGTTGCAGGTTACCAATAAATGTATACGCCCATTGTCTTACAACTGAAACCTTAGTTAACTACTTATTATTTCTAATGACTGGTTAACTAGATAAGTCTGAAGTTCTTACCTGAATATAAAGCCGCATGAACCACACAGAACAGAACAATCAACAACAACCGCATCTGTTTAAAAAGACAAAACAATGATATAACATTTAATTACATGTATATATGCATCATATAATGTAGGATTCACAACGTCCGATCAAACAAGGGCATCATGGCAGCTGTGTAATTTGGCAATTTCGTGTTATACTCTTATAACTGTACCAAAACATACATACACCCTTTAATAATTGCAGTTTAAGGGGGGAAAAAGCTATTTTTCATCGAAGTAATTGTTTGAAAAGGGACATATAAATTGAAAACTGGGATCTCTTTGTTATGTTCTTTACGCGGATGAGCATGACCTAATACTAGGAAAATGACGTCCCGTCAGCGTTTTGACGTCATACGTTAGTCACTTTGGCGCTAAAACCCGTAAATTTCATCTAGAAATATTTTAAGTACATTTTTATCGAAATACGCCTCATAAGTCACTTTATGTGATAGATATATAATATCTCATGAGTGTTATTTATTATTACTTTTAATAAACTAAGCTGAATATGACCTCGCCTCTGGTAACAGTATTTTCCTCATCTTGTCAATATGTACTGTCACACTGGAAGCCATGCAATATTTATAAAATGTTATACTGTTATAACTGCAACAAAACAAAACATCACCTTTCATTAAACCCTTAAATAATTAGCCATTGTTGTTTGCTAGATATGTTATCTCCATTATGTATTTAAGGCTAACGCGAAGAGTCTAATTGAATTTTGCCAGACTGTAAGAATAATACCTAAATAGGATTTTTAAAGATTTAGCGAGTTTCAAGTACTGAGACTTTATTCATCTGTTTTCAACCAGATCGTTTACGAAACTATTTGATGGTATATATATTCATGTTCTGATATGAGCCGTCCCGCGATAAAACCAACACTGTGGACTCTGCGTAAAGTATCGATCCGGAACAGCATAAAATGTCGCGCAGGCTTAACCGGGACAGACACTCTTCGCCTCTTGTGCATTTTCTATTTCAGGAATCATTACTCTATACTTCTATCCACTGAGACAGAATGTGTCGGCCGTGATCAGTCTGCACGGACTGCGCAGGCTGATTTGATCAATACATTACGCAGAGGCCATAATGTTTGTTTTCTCGTGGAACGGCTCAATATTAAATATGTTGGACCAATTTGCATATACAGGCCTACTAACTTATTTTTACTATGTGAATTTAGTTACAATCTTTAGCATTTCAAATGTTGCTTAACACTCACCCTGAGATAGAAAATATTAATAATTTTACAGTGACTTTTATTAGTCGCCGGGCAGATTTTTTTTTTTTAAATGTCTTGAACATATTACAATTGCGTTTGTATAAAAATATTATGAACACAGTTATGACACATCTAAAATGAAATAAATATTCCGATGTTTTAAGTATTTGCAGTTTCTTTATTTTGACTCGCATTTATGTTTTTTTGTTTTATTTACGTAGATAAAACAGTCCCTATTAGACTTGCAGCAGACTGTTATGTGTCAATATCCAGATAAAAATCACGTCGAATTCTCCTTTTAATAGCAAATTTAACTTACTGAATGTTCAAAGAGATGTCTTGATTTGTGAAGAATGCGTTTAATAATGTTTATCCATGTATATCTAAAATATGAACTGTTTCTATGCTAAAACTGTGGATCACGTAACTAGCAAATACCGACTGCGATCAATCCCCTTTGCAGAGAGCAAACACTCACTTCACTTACAAATACTTAATTATAGGTGATTTAAAATGTTTATTTGGTTCGAAACCAATCGTCCCATTTGTGCAAAAAGGTACCAAGTGACCTTTGGTCAAATTCGGCTTTTCACTATTTCTGATTACAAGTTGATGTCCTCTACCTTGTCTAAAAAGATCTTGATTTTATCATGAAAATTGAGGGTTATATTTTCTAATGTATTTTGGTGCATACACTGAAATTCATTTCTACATTTGTGCAAAAAGGTACCATCCTCAATGCTATTTATGCAAAAAGGTACCAAGTGACAAATGGCTCCTTTTTGCATACACTATAATCAGCATAAGAAGTATTCTATTCATGCAACAAGGGTCCATTTGTCAAATGGTACCTTCTTGCATGAATTTTTTATCTTAAATGAAGGTTTTGTGACACCTGTGAATTTGTTTACATGGTACCATTATGTATGTATAGCTTATACTGTATCCAATACTATGGTGGCATATTACTGCCGTAAGATAACCAGTTAATGTTTTGTACAATATTAACTGGTTATCTAGTTAGGGTTTGCGAATTTCACTTAATAAGTAACATATTAACTGGTTAACTAAATAAGATTCGTGTTATCACTTACTTGATATTCTCGAAACGTAAGACTAAAAACAGGCATGAAAGTGCCCAGAACTGCCACCAGTTACCTTTCATGCTGTAAACTAAGACCTATACGACCATTAACGTACAACTGAAATCCTATCTAGTTAACTACTTATTATGTCACATACTAACAGGTTAACTAGATACGATTCGTGTTACCAGTTACGAAAAAATAATACCTATACAACCATTAACGTACAACTGAAATCCTATCTAGTTAACTACTTATTATGTCACATACTAACTGGTTAACAAGATAAGATTCGTGTTATCAGTTATGAAAAGATAAGAATTATACGTCCAATAACGTACAACTGAAATCCTATCTAGTTAACTACTTAGTATGTCACATACTAACTGGTTAACTAGATAAGATTCGTGTTACCAGTTGTGAAAAGATAAGAAGTATACGACCATTAACGTACAACTGAAATCCTATCTAGTTAACTACTTATTATGTCACATACTAACTGTTTAACTAGATAAGATTCGTGTTACCAGTTGTGAAAAGATAAGAATTATACGTCCATTAACGTACAACTGAAATCCTATCTAGTTAACTACTTATTATGTCACATACTAACTGATTAACTAGATAAGATTCGTGTTACCAGTTATCGATCACGCGTTTATTGCGTGGGACTTTCATGCCTGTTTTTAGTCTTACGTTTCGTAAATATCAAATAAGTGGTAACACGAATTTTATCTAGTTAACCAGTTAGTATGTTACTTATTAAGTGAAATTCGCAAACTCTAACTAGATAACCAGTTAATATTGTACAAAACATTAAATGGTTATCTTACGGCAGTAATATGCCACCATACAATACACATTTCTTGTTTTAACTGATAAATATCATTTTATATCCACATTTCACGTAAATTGTGTGTATTAGCCAAAGGGAAGGAAGAATAAATTTCAGCTGAAAAAGGAAAATGAAAATGTGAGATGTTAAAGATATTTAAAGGTGAAATCATACCTTTGAAATAACGTCGTTTTTGACGTCAAAACGTATGTTGTTGCGACAATGAAAGTGTGGTTAATGAAACCGCCATCACTTTCTCGTTTAAAGGGGTATACCGATAAAATAGACGGCAGGCAGTAGAGAATATAATTTCCTGCGTGCTGATATCAATTTCATACATCTGCCATACATCTGCCATGCCAAATTAGATAACAAAATGCGAATTATAAGGAAAGTTTCGACAAAACATTTTAACAATTTTAAGACTATTTATGATTTATTAAAAATTCGCCCGAGAAATTTTTATTTAAAAGATATATAATTTGGGACACATGCTCGTCTACCATTTGCCGAAATTTCAAGAATATATATCGAGCCGATTTTTCATAAATCACGATGCAGTTAAACGTCTGTCGCGCTGCGGAACGTACACAGCAGAATTATAGCTAGATACACATCTAGGGTAATAAAATGAACACACCACATGTTTTCATTATAATCATCAATTTCAATCTTTTAAGTACCCCCTTTCTTCTACCCCCTAGTAAATAATGGTAGGTTGTATTTTGTTATCATATCATATTTATTCTCTTTCAAGATTAAAAGTATCTACGATATTGCAATTTATATAGTAAATACATTAAAAATACAACAAAAGAATAGATTTTTACTAGATAGCGATATGATATTTTCAACACTATCGATATGTGCTATCGTGAGGACTTGTCAGTAACGCAACATATACAAATTCCGCCTAGTGACGGGTTGATACTTAATCATGCGAAGATACTTACATTTCAGGTATAGATCCAATTCGTGCAGTGAGCCATGACGAATTGTCAGTAATGCAACATATACAAATTTCGTGAATCAAGGAGTAGTGACGGATTGATACTTATTTATGCGAAGATAATTACACTCAGGTATAGATCCAATTCGAGCAGTGAGCCATGACGAAATATCATGGATTGTTCTATTATCCAAAATAGGGATGAGAATAAAAATATGCGCCTGTTTTGATTAAAAGTAAAATCCTGACACACCACCAGTTCGAAGGCAAAGTTAGCGGTTTAACACGAGCGTTGAACTCGTAATGCTATGGTCCTGAGTTCGAGTCGTAATGGATTACATGTACATCTTTTTATTCTATTTTTTTTATGTTGTTTCTACGTAATTGTTAATCGCGCAATGTCCTTAATTTTCGTGATTTTATATTTACCTGCAAAGGTATATATGTGGCATACAAATGTAGTTCGACGTATTATAGCATACACAGCCATGCAGTCGAAATCGTATTATAGTGATGATGATGATGATGATTATGATGATGATGATTATTATTATGATGATGATGATATATTATTAATTTATTATCACTATTTCTGTCAAGGTTTTTGATGATCTTTATGTTATATAGTTATAAAGAATATTAAAATGAAAAAAAACAATGAAATCTAAAAATAAAACAAACAAATAAAATAATAAAAACTTGAATACATATATGCATACATACAAATAGATCAAAGCTAGATGAAAAGAAGAAATTTGTGGTGGGATCGAACCCATGTCATAGACCTGAAATCGTTAATCTTACCGGCTCAACCGACTGAGCTAAGATGCTATTATCATACTTTCGAGTTTTAACCAATATGTATTCATATATTTAACTGTACCGAGGTGTTCGAAATTCCAAACAACATTTCTGGGAGATTATGAAGATTGTGAATACAATGGGGGCGGGCCACGGTAATAACGTCAATCTGACGTCGCCGTTTGGAGGGAAATGAGTAGGTTTGAAAACCTGAATAAATATTTTATCAACTCAATTTCTGCAATATCCCCAGACGCCATTGCTTAAAGACATTCCGTAACCTTTGTTCACCGAAATGTCTAACATTTTATGTGTAACAAATGACAATTATTATGGTGAAAAAACGACACTCATTCTGTTCCTTTAAACGTCAGAACTGGCTCCTTTGCAAGTGACATTAGTTTTCCACTCAAACCATAACCTTTGTTAACCGCCATTGCTTAAAGACATTCTGTAACCTTTGTTCACCGAAATGTCTAACATTTTATGTGTAACAAATGACAATTATTATGGTGAAAAAACGACATTCAAACTGTTCCTTTTAAACGTCAGAACTGGCTCCTTTGCAAGTGACATTAGTTTTCCACTCCAACCATAACCTTTGTTCACCGCCATTGCTTAAAGACATTCCGTAACCTTTGTTCACCGAAATGTCTAACATTTTATGTATAACAAATGACAATTATTATGGAGAAAAAACGACACTGTTCCTTTCAACTTCAGAACACACAGTTTATCACAAAGGTGTCAGAGTAACAGTACTACAAGATGCCCTAAAATGAAGGGAGGACTGAATGAGAAGGAGAGGGCAGTACCCACAAGAGAGGGAGAGTGGCAGTAAAGGGAATGAGACCATGCCTTTCCTCTTCAGCCACAAATCCACCAATAACTAAGTTGTAGTGGTAGCGTGCAAACGCAAATCTCTCCCTCAACCGGGCGACCCGATCGCGCTATGCATGTTCAAGCGCTAGGGAGGTATCAACAGTTTTCTCGTTAGAATGTTTGTCTTACTTATATCTAAGTAAAGTTCGAATATGGGTTATATTTGGTCAGAAACTAGGTCACTAGGCGAAATTGAAGGGAAATCTTGTTAACATTCTTGTATCAGAATGTTTGTCTTGCTAATATGTAGGCCAAGTTTGAATATTGGTCATGTCTGTTAAAAAACTAGGTCACTAGGCCAAATTGAAGGAAACTCTTGTCAACACTGTAGAAGCCGGATTTTTTAAAGAAAAATCAGAATGTTTATCTTTATGATATCTAGGGCAAGTTCGAATATGGGTCATGCCGGGTTAAAAACAAATTAGGCCAAATTGAAGGAAAATCTTGTTAATACTCTGGAGGCCGCATTATTTGCTACAGCAGCTTGAAACTTTGTCAGAATGTTTGTATTGGTGATATCTAGTTCATGTTCGAATGATGGTCATATCGGTCACTAGGCCAAATGGAGATAACACGCTGGATGTTGCCTTTTTTAATCTTTGTCAGAAAAATTGTCTTGATGAGTTTTCAAATTGGCAGTTTCATAATATTTACTATTTTTGATATGATCTTTCAACTCCTTAACAATAAATACATTAACATAAGCTGCAGTTGTTATTTCCTTTCACATTTTCCCTACTTCTCCAACCTTCCTGCAGCCCCCAGGCCGTCAGCACTGCAGGGCTTTGATTTTTATTTATTCTGGAGATAATGCAACCATAATCGAATTTTATTTATACTTCTTATATGTCCATGCTACAATACAATACTAATGAGCCTCAAACGTGGTCAATGTCAGATTCGTTTCTATGAATAAAAGTCAAATAGTCCTAGATACTTCTCAATATGCCAAGTGCATCAATGTTTTCTTGTTATCACGTTTTAGAAGTTCAACACATTTAAAGACATATGGTTTGATTTTGTAGTAAGGGTTTAAATATTTAGTTTTGATATTTGCGTATTTAATAGTCCGTTTAGATTGATCTGTAATTAAAACATAACGAGGTCAGGTTATCTTATGTATATTCGTATGTATTGACACATTGGCGTATTTATCATGCGACATGTATGTACCACCAAAAACAAGAAGTTAAACAGTATTAAATAAGTTAACAAAACAGCATTACCTTTATTCCAGTTGTTTTCCCTGATCCTAATGACAAAGTCACTGTGTGTCGTCCATATTGAAATCTAAATAAAGATCGCCTTGAGTCATATTTAAAATCGACTACTTCCGCGTTCGACGTATTCGTCTGTCACATGCGACGTTTATGTTTTCTAGTAAAAACTCAGGTATATATCTATGACTCCGTTACTCTCACCGATGAAAGTTCATTTAGTGGTCAGTCGGTCTGTTTACCCTTTCCTACGTACAGACGCTGTATGACGCCTCTATACCAGACGATTTTGGAAAACATTGTAGCAAAAGAAAAAAAAATGCTCATAATGAACAATTTTCTCCTTTTGCCTCAATGTTTTTCACAACTCTTTTAAAAAATCATACCTTTATTTATAAGAAAAATGTCCTCGTTTTAACCGAGATTTATTCAAAGCTGTCTTCTGCAGATTTTTTGTCGAAAATAGGTTAGATGTGCTTAAAAGTCGTAAGAAAGTTCCCGCAACGTCAACAAAATCAAAAATCAAAACAAAAAAATCCGCATTGTTTTAACCCTCAACCTGCTGTATTCGTGCGACTAGTTTAATCACTTTTGATTTTTTTACAAGCGCTTACGCATTTACGAAGCAGTCTTTGCTACCTTTTTATCAATGAGAAACGAGCAATGTAGACCATGATTAGACTATATGAAGCTACAGGCTTATCTTGATCCACTTCGTTAGTATATATACTAATATTGTTTAAAGTCTTACAATAAAAATGTTGTTTTAACTCTTTCAGCGCCAAAGGCAATACTCAGGTTTTTGCAAACAATACTGATTCAGGCGAGTCAGCTCGTAACGAGCTGTCTCACCTGAAATCAGCATTGTTTACCTTTTAGTTATCAAAATAGTCAAACATTCTATGACATGAGAGATGGAGACGCCAGATTTTGAACATGGAAGCGTCTAATTTAAACAATTCAGCGCTGAAAGAGTTAAGCCACGCTAAGCGGCATAATAGCAAACGATACTAACCGTAAAACAACTTCTTTATTATTATTATCCCCCGCTTTTTCGAAGAAAAAAAGGGGGGCTATTAATTTCGGTTTGTCCGTCTGTCCGTCTGTCTGTCTGGACGTCTGTCTGTCTGTCTGTCTGTCACACTTCGTTTCCGTGCAATAACTGCCACAAATGTGAACCGTTTTCTTTCAAACTTGGTAACAAGGTTAAATGCCTTAAGGGCTAGGCCAGGTTCGATCGTCCCTTTCGGCGGACTTTATTTAGTGGAGTTATGGCCCCTCATTTAACACAAAAAGTCGTTTCTTGCTGTTTCCGTGCAATAACTGCCACAATTGTGAACCGGTTTTTTTCAAACTTGGTAACAAGGTTAAATGCCTTAAGGGCTAGGCCAAGTTCAATCGTCACTTTCAGCGGACTTTATTTAGTGGAGTTATCGCCCCTTATTTAACACAAAATGTCGTTTCATGCTGTTTCCGTGCAAAAACTGCCACAAATGTGAACCGGTTTTTTTTTCAAACTTAATAACAAGGTTAAATGCCTTAAGGGCTAGGCCAAGTTTAATCGTCACTTTCAGCGGACTTTATTTAGTGGAGTTATGGCCCCTTATTTAACACAAAATGTCGTTTCATGCTGTTTCCGTGCAATAACTGCCACAAATGTGAATTGTTTTTTTTTCAAACTTGGTAACAAGGTTAAATGCCTTAAGGGCTAGGCCAAGTTCGATCGTCACTTTCGGCAGACTTTATTTGGTGGAGTTATGGCCCCTTATTTAATAAATATGTCGTTTCTTGCCGTTTCCATGCAATAACTGCCACAAATGTGAACCGTTTTCTTTCAAACTTAGTAACAAGGTTAAATGCCTTAAGGGCTAGGCTAAGTTTGATCGTCACTTTCGGCGGACTTTATTTGGTGGAGTTATGGCCCCTCATTTAACAAAAAAAGTCGTTTCTTGCTGTTTCCGTGCAATAACTGCCACAAATGTGAACCGGTTTTTTTCAAACTTGGTAACAAGGTTAAATGCCTTAAGGGCTAGGCTAAGTTTGATCGTCACTTTCGGGGGACTTTATTCGGTGGAGTTATGGCCCCTTATTTAACAAAAAATGTCGTTTTTTGCTGTTTCCGTGCAATAACTGCCACAAATGTGAACCGTTTTTTTTTTAAACAAGGTTAAATGCCTTAAGGGCTAGGCCAAGTTCGATCGTCACTTTCGGCGGACTTTATTCGGTGGAGTTATGGGCCCTTATTTAACAAAAAATGTTGTTTCTTGCTGTTTCCGTGCAATAACTGCCACAAACTTGGTAACAACCTAGGCTAAGTTCGTTTAATTTACCCTGTAATACATGTTCAATAAAAAGTCTAATGACATGTTTAAACCTAACCTCAACATTTTCCTACAATATTTCCTGCAAGCGGGGGATATAAATTTCATGAATTTGCTTGTTATTATAAACGTTCAATGAATAAACCGTCATCGGAGAGATTTTTTACTTTCGAACAGCTGCTTCATTGGTTATGCAGAATGTTTAACCCTTTCCCTCATACGACAATTCTGCAGCAGACGACTTTGAACGTATTTTGTCAAAACATAGAAAATCTCCATAATTGAATGGCAAAAAGTGGAAAACATTGTGTCAAAAGGAGAAAATTGCACGTTTTGTGCAATTTCTTTTTTTGTCACTATGTTTTCAAAAAGCCGTCTTCTGCAGAGGCGTCAGAAAGCGTCTATATGAGGGAAAGGGTTAAACATTGAACTTGCTATATGCAACTATGTACATGTCTCACTTTACACCAATAGGGACAGCATATGTTGGTATTGATGTAATCCAATCTTGGTCTACAGTGTTCGGTATTTATCTATCAACTTCTAGCAAAGACTATGTAATGTATGTTCAAAAATGAATGAACAACCATAGTCTTGTTGTACGAGCATTGTCACCTTTTGCCACAACCTTTTAAAAAGTCGACTGCTGCACAGGCGTCGGTAACCGTCTGTATGTTGGAAATGATTTAACAATATTAGTGAAACAGAACTCGATCAATGATATTCAATTTGAAAACAATAACGTGTCCAATGAGAATTGGAAAAAAAAAGTATCATATATTTACAAAGCAAGAATGTATACGAAATATGCTCATTATATTTAGATTTTCATAAATATATCTCTTTTTACTTAGTGTACATTGCAGATGTAAGATTAAACATTAACTCTTTCTCGAATGAAACAAAACTGCAGCAGACGATTTCAAAAACAATTAAGTCAAATGTGTAAAATTATATGAATGAATGTATAATTATCAAATAGATTTGAAGACATTGTGCAAAAGGAGAACATTGTTCGTTCTCCTATTGCGATAAAGTATTTTCAAAAGTCATCTGTTGCAAAGTGTCGTGACGCCTCCTTAAGGGGTAAAGGGTTAGTTAAGTCAACAGATGTGTCTTTTCGAGCGTTCTTAATCTATGCATCATTCGAACAGGTAACATTTTCAAGTTGAATAGTTTACATATGCCCTGAACAGGTAGTTTATTGATTGATTGATTGTTTGGTGTTTTATGCCGCTTTCAGCAATTTTTCAGTAATATCACGGCGTTTCCCGGGCAAGTTACCAGTACTACTAGTCCGTTTAACCCGACACCAGCCTGAAAGTCGTAATGATAACCCCGCAACCCCGAGCGCAAAGGAGGGTAGCCACTACTTCCATTTGTTGTCTTTGGTATTACCCGGCCGGGTATCGAACACGCGACCGTCCACACCCGAGGCGGACCCGCGACCGCCCACACCCGAGGCGGACCGGCTCTTCCACTTTACAGGTAGATATGGTCCGAATGATTCGCCTGCTTGGGTCGACGTAAATGGCTAAATTAAATACATAAATTGCAGATCTTAAAAACTGTCAGCCTAAATTTGATGGAGATCGGGCTTGAAATTATTGTTGAAAAATACGAAATGCACGAGTTGAGCATTAATTTTCAACCGTTTTCATTGTTCACTGTTGTCTTCCAAAGATATATCAGGGAAAATGTTTTAAATTGTTTACGATTGCCGTTTTATCTTAGACACAATAACCTGTTGCAGGTGACTTTGAAAACACCGAGACAACAGTATGCAAACTCTTTAAACAAGAAAATGTGTCCATGGAACACGGATGCCCCGGTTGTTAACTATATTTTAAAACGGACGGACGAACAGTTGGTCCAACCTCAAATTGATACAATTTTTTAAACAATGATATGTTGATTGTCATTTGTGTGAAGTTTCATAATGATAGGACATCAGGTTCACTAAAATCTAACTTGACCAAAAACTTTAACCTGAGAATGGAATGGACGAACAGACGAACGGACGGACGAACAGTTGGTCCAACCTCAAATTGATACAATTTTTTAAACAATGATATGTTGATTGTCATTTGTGTGAAGTTTCATAATGATAGGACATCAGGTTCACTAAAATCTAACTTGACCAAAAACTTTAACCTGAGAATGGAATGGACGAACAGACAGACGAACAGACGGACGAACAGTTGGTCCAACCTCAAATTGATACAATTTTTTAAAGAATGATATGTTAATAGTCATTTGTGTGAAGTTTCATCATGATCGGACATCAGCTTCACTAAAATCTAACTTGACCAAAAACTTTAACCTGAGAATGGAATGGACGAACAGACGGATGAACAGTTGGTCCAACCTCAAATTGATACAATTTTTTAAACAATGATATGTTGATTGTCATTTGTGTGAAGTTTCATAATGATAGGACATCAGGTTCACTAAAATCTAACTTGACCAAAAACTTTAACCTGAGCGGGACGGACGATCGGACGGACGAACGGACGGACTAACAGACCGGAAAACTATATGCCCCTCATACTTCGTATGCCGGGGCATAAAAATGAAGGTATAGTAGTTGAATACAGTTGATAACATTATTATGAAAGTAGAAAATATGTGCAATTTCTATTTTTGTCATGTTTTCAAAACTCGTCCGGCTGCACAAATGTATATGTAAGTAAGAAAGTGCTCAGAGGCAACTAACTTTCGCTTGTGGTTTTATTCGGACACAAATGCATAAATCGTCATGCTATTCCCAAACCGTGAATATGGGTTTGATCGAGTGTTCAACCCTTTAAATGATGAATCTTTAAAATGGACTTGTCCAGCTTTGTATTTAGAAGAGTTCATAGCCAATATTAGGAGCATCAAAATAAAAAGTCGAGTTGGGAAAAGTAAAGAGCCTGATCAAATAGATCTGGCTCTACACTGTTGGAACACGCCTAACACAATCGGTTCCAGCAGACTATCCATGTGTTTCCAGGCATCCCCCATCCCTACATTCTTCCTGGAGGAAAATGACTTTTTGTTTTGTTGGTGTTTTACGCCGTTTTCAACATTATTTCAGTTATATCACGGCGACAGTTCACTTATGCATGATCCCTGGGTAAACAAACCAGTACTAGGCTAGGAAATGTGTCTTGCCCAAGGGAACTCCAACATGACCGTGGCGCCGCGATTGGGGATCGAACCCGTGACGCCCGGATGAAAAATGAAAGGCCAATCCAGGATTCGAAATCACAACCAATTTTTTAAATCTCAATATGCCTTGCTAAGGCTCGAACCAGAGACTTCTTGCTCTCCATGCTTAAGCTCTTTAGTTAACATTTTGGCATCATAGAGGCAAGTAAAAACTGGAACAGAATTGTAAAATAAGATCATGATAACACATGGAGAGACATAAAATTTATTATGCATGAAACATTAATTGGTTGTAAGAATGCTTAATAAGTGTAACCAAAGCTATAATACAAAAAATAACCGAAACAAACAGCCCTATGACATGTTTATCCCCCTCCGACATACAACACATCTGCAGCAGATGACTTTGAAACGTCCAAGAAAAACATAGATAAGATGACCATGGTGGTCCTAAATCGCTAACCTATTGTAATAGAAATGCAACTGTTTTCAACGCTCAATGAAAGTTTGTGCCAAATTATCTACCAGTCCTTTTTTACCAGAAGTTTCACTATGTTTTAACCCTTTCCCTCATACGACAATTCTGCAGCAGACGACTTTGAAAGTATTTTGTCAAAACATAGAAAATCTCCATAATTGAATGGATGACCTATGACTAAAAGTGGAAAACATTGTGGCAAAAGGAGAAATTGCACGTTTTGTGCAATTTCTTCTTTTGTCACTATGTTTTCAAAAAGCCATCTGCTGCAGAGGCGTCAGAAAGCGTTTATATGAGGGAAAGGGTTAAATATACGGAAAACGAGCCCCGCCAATTTAGCGGGCCAAGTTTTTCAAAGGATCGGGATAACTTAACAACTCAGTAGAAGGTCACCAAAGGAACATTTGTGCAACATTATTTTTCAAATCAGGCAAGTACCTTTGGACAAGAAGATTTTACAGTTTTTACTATTCACCTGTACGATAAAAAGATGCGGACGACAGACAGTGAATGATCACAAATACTCACCTTGAGCAATTCATGATCAGGTAAATTAAAAACAAATAGAGTCGAAGTCATTGTAACAAAGGAGAAATTGATCTCCTTTTGTCACAATGTTTTCTAAAGTCGCCTGCTGCAGATGGGTCAAAATGATTATATTAGTAGGAAAGGGTTAAAGTTGTCTGCCTGTAACTATCAGGGGGGAAAATTATAACATCCTTACATTATATTAAGTATAATAAGCAATGAACAGACGTCTATCAAGCCTTCCATATTTTACCATTTCCTTCATAGAGACGCTTTCTGACGGCTCTGCAGCAGTCGACTTTTGAAAACATTGTGTCAAATGGAGAAATTGCTCAAAACGAGCAATTTCTCCATTTGCCACATTATTTTCAACTTTATTCAATAATAATACATTCATATAAAGAGATTTTCCATAGTTTTGCAAAGACGTTTTCAAGGTCATCTGCTGCAGATTTGTTGTATGTGGGAGAAAGGGTGAAATGTCGGGTCATAATTTCTCATTTTGCCACAATGTTTCCAACACTTTTCCATTTTTTTTATTTTTATTTACAGGGATTTTCCATAATTGTGCCTTGTTGATTTCTAAGTTGTCTGCTGCAGGTTTGTTGTATGTGGGATAGGGATAAATCAACCTTCTATTTACAATTTCAATAATTTCTTCTCTCATTCGTTATAGACATAACCAGTTTTCAAGTTTACTCTTTCCCAGAGGCAAAGTCATTTTGCCACATCTGCAGCTGACGACTTTTGTGAGCAATTTTGCCATTTACCAGAAATATTGTATTCATTAATTAGACTTTCATTTATGACTTTTGCCACAATGTTTTGTGATAATTACTTTCAATTGTCGAGATTTTCCATATTTTACCTACATGTTTTCCAAGTTGAATATATTTATATAAGGCATGCTTTATTAAATAACTTGATAAGGCCGTAGACAACATAAGGGAGGTTTTAATAGCTACCGTAGTTAACTTCCCTTTCCCACATGAATTTACAATTTGAAGCATCTGCAGCAGATGACTTTGCACAACACTGTGACAAAATGCACCTTTTTCCACAATATTTTTAACTCTTTTTATTGAATATTCTTTCATTTTGATTCATATAGATTTTATATAATTGCCATAGATGTTTTATATGTTGCCTTAGATTTGCAGTATGTGGGAAAGTGTTATTATAACTAAAAGGTCCAATCATTGCAATGCAATTGGTGCATAACTATCAATTTCTATTAACTGTTAATCTCTTTCCCACATACAACAAATCTGCAGTTTACGACTTTGAAAAAATAAAGATAATGTCTATAAATAGAAGTATAATTATTGAATAGAAACGAAATCATTGTGTCAAAAACAGAAGTTGTTCATTCCACCTCAATATTTTCAATATTCCTCTGCTGCAGAGGTGTCACAAAGCGTCTGTTTATGGGGAAGGCTTTTTATGAGACATTGACAGAGTTGTCTGCTTTTAAAATGATAATGAGGAAACATGCTCTACAAAGTAGTAGAAACTCTCCTGCATGAGGACAGTTAACCCCCTTTCTCAAATACAAAAGTCGTCAGCAGACAAATTTGAAAAACACAGAAAATCTCTATAAACGAAGGTTGAATTACTGTAAAAAGTTAAAAACATTGTAGCAATTGGAGAAATGTATCGTTTTGTATAATTTCTCCTTTTGGCACATTATTTTCAAAAGTCGTCAGAGACATCAGAAAGCACCTTCATTTGGTAAAGAGTTTTATCATTAACATGCAGAAATGTACAACTGACATGATATACCAGTTCTGAACTGGTTGAATTGAAAACATCCAATGAACACTTTTGATATACAAAGGTATAACTATAAAAAAGAAAACACTTGATGTATCAAAATATGTATGTTTAACCCTTTCCAAAATAAAAGAAATCTGCAGCAGACGACTTTAAAAATATCAACTCAAAATATGGAAAATCTCTATTATTGTAGGTATAATTACTGAAAAAAGTTGAAAACTTTGTGGCAAAAGGAGAAATTGGTTGTTTGAGCAATTTCTCCTTTTGTCACAATGTTTTCAAAAGTCGTCTGCTGCGGGTACTTCAAAAATCGTCTAAATAACTATTCTGTAATATGTTTGACATTAACCATTTCCCGAATACAACAATTCTGTAGCAGATGACTTTGAAAACACCTTTTAAAAGCTAAACTATGGAAAATCTGAAAATCTCTAAAAATGCAAGGTATAATTATTGAATAGAATTTAAAACATTGTATCGAAAATTGAAATTGCTTATTATGAACAATTTCACTTTATACAGTAATACTTTCGAAAGATGACTGCTGCATATACCTCAAAATGTGTCTGCAGGTGAGAAAAGGTGATTATTTGGTATGAAATGATATCAACTATCAATACAGAAAAGGTTTTATCACAATTTTGACAAAAATATTAAAAAAATGAATAGTATCATGTATGATCAATTCTCTTCGCATCCACTTTAACCAGATGCATCCATATTTGACCCTTGTCCTGATAAAAGGCTTTTCATACATCAGCACCAGAAGATTTTGCAAAATATTACTGAATTAAGGAGAATTTACTAATTGAGCACTTTCCCTTTGTCCACAATCAGTTTTATAAATCATCTACTGAAGGTGCTCTAAAGCCATGTATTGAAGAGAGGGGTAAAAACCCTTCCCACATTAAACAATCTGCAGCAGAAGACTATAAAAACATCTAGGCTAAATATTGTATAATTTCAATGAACAAAAGTAGAGTTATTTAATAGAGTTGAAAGCATTGTGACAAAAGGAGAAATTGCTCATGATGAGAGATTTCTCTTTTTGACACAATATTTTCAAAAGTTGTCTGCTGCAGATGCATGAAACTTCATCTGTGTGGGGAAGGGTCAAAGAAGTTAACACATAAGATTTTTGTTGGCAATCAAATATTCTAATCATGATAGTCCAATCTTTCTTCTTTAAAGTTTCTTGTTAATTGGAGTATTCTCTTCATGATTTGTCGGATATCCTCCCTCAAATCTTGCTGGCTTAAAGCATCATCAATAATCGTCAATCCACTCTCAGATATAAGCATATCACAATAACCTTCAGCTACAAAACAGGAAGGACGATACATGTATTAAAATAGGAACTAGAACTGTGAGTGAACTCACAAAAGGATACCCCCGTCCCGCGCTTACAAGACATATGGACCAACAGATATATTTCCGACCGGGATAATCTTACTTCATGCACATCCTCAAGTTGTGTACTGCAACTGTGTAAAGTTTCATCAGAATCGGTCCATCCGTTAAGGAGGAGTTGTGCTTACAAGACATATGGACAGACAGATAGACAAACGGACAGACGGACGGATGGACAGGGCGATTCCTTTATACCCCCCCCAAAAAAAAAAACTTGTTTGTGGGGGGTATAATTAAACCATTCCCACGTTCAGGCTTACTCTGATGCAGACAACTTCTGCAAACATTGTGACAAAAGGAGACATTGCTCATAATGAGCATTTTCTCCTATTGCCACAATGTTCTATTCAATAATTACACAGTCAAACTTTTGAAAAGTTGGCTGCTTAATAAAGGTTAAACATATAGAAGAAAAAAGGTTTTGGTAATCTTCAAGTGGCTGCTTACTACAAGTTGACTGCTTAAGAGAGGTGATCGCTAACATAAGTTTGACTACTTTCAATTATAGAGATGTTCCTTTGTTTTGTCTAGACCCTTTAAAAGTGGTCTGCTTAAGATAAGTTGTATGTGGGAAAGGGTTAAAACCTTTCATAAGTAAAATATATAACATTTCCCTATGGAGAATTGTTAGATCTTTCATGTTTATGGTTGGAATGGTGTTTTACGCCTTTTTAAACAGTTTTTAAGTTATATCATGATGTTTCTTGAGTAAATTACCAGTATACTACATATCGGTATTATTAATCCTGACACAGATGCATCAGATGTAATGCTATCCCCGCAACACTGAGTAGCAAGTCTTTGGTATGACACAAGTGGTTATTAAAACCCAGTCCTTAGCCCAATCCCCAGTAGCTCAGTCATTTGTGAGTTCAAACCCAAGCTCGGCCAACATTCTTTCAGATGTTTGATAAAAGTCACCCTTACAAGCTTCACTCGTCTTTCACCAAAGGACTAACAGTCTATGTGGAAAAGCAGCCAGTTGCTTGGAAAGTACGTTGTTTGAAGTACTGGTGTGAAAAAGCTAGAAACACATGAGTAGGTGACTTGGCCCTGTGATATAACTGTAAAATTGTTGAAAACAGCATTAAGCCCCAATCAATCAATCAAATCCTAGTCTTAAGCTCTCAAAGCAGACACTCTAATGATAACCCCTTGTTGGAATTGAACTGTGTCATGAAAACAAAACAAGGTCATTTAACATAGCCCTTTCCCACATCTAGATGTTTTCTGACGCCTCTTCAGCAGACGACTTTTGAAAACATTGTGGCAAAGGAAGAAATTGCTCATGATGAGCAATTTCTCTTTTTGCCACAATGCTTCCCACTTTTAATAATTGATTATCCATTCTATTTTCCAATAAGTTCAAAGTCGTTTGCTGCAGATTTATTGTATGTGGGAAAGGGTATAGAAATATATAGTGTTCACTGACCTATCAACAAGGTGACTGTGACACTGAGAATACTTACATTTTACTAATATGACTTACATATCATCCAAGCCCCCCAATGTTGTGTACACTGACCTATCCCCAAAGAGACACTGAGAACTTAAGTTTTACTAATATAAGGTTACATATCATCCAAGCCCCCCAATGTTGTGTTCACTTACCTATCACACAGATGACTGTGACACTGAGGATACTTATGTTTTACTAATGTTAGGTTACATATCATCCGAGCCCCCAATAATTTTGCACACTGACCTATCACCAAGGTGACAGTGACACTGACAATACTTATGTTTTACTAATAGTAGGTTACATATCATCCAAGATCCCCAATGTTGTGTACACTGACTTATCAACAAAGTGACACTGAGAATACTTATGTTTTACTAATATTAGGTTACATATCATCCAAGCCCCCCAATGTTGTGTACACTGACCTATCCCCAAAGAGACACTGAGAATACTTATGTTTTACTAATATTAGGTTACATATCATCCAAGATCCCCAATGTTGTGTACACTGACTTATCAACAAAGTGACACTGAGAATACTTATGTTTTACTAATATTAGGTTACATATCATCCAAGCCCCCCAATGTTGTGTACACTTACCTATCACCAAGGTGACAGTGACACTGAGAATACTTACATTTTACTAATACAATGTAGTCGGTAACATTTCATCCATGATCCCCAATGTTGTGTACACTGACCTATCACCAAAGAGACACTGAGAATACTTACATTTTACTAATATTAGGTTACATATCATTCAAACCCCCAAATGTTGTGTACACTGACCTATCCCCAAAGAGACACTGAGAATACTTACATTTTACTAATATTAGGTTACATATCATCCAAGATCCCCAATGTTGTGTACACTGACCTATCACCAAGGTGACAGTGACACTGAGAATACTTACATTTTACTAATAGTCGGTAACATTTCATCCAAGATCCCCAATGTTGTGTTCACTTACCTATCACACAGATGACTGTGACACTGAGAATACTTATGTTTTACTAATATTAGGTTACATATCATCCAAGCCCCCCAATAATTGTGTACACTGACCTATCACCAAGGTGACAGTGACAATACTTACGTTTTACTAATAGTAGGTTACATATCATCCAAGATCCCCAATGTTGTGCAACAGGACATCTGGCGTTGGTAATCTGGTTCAGCATTGGCACCAGTGTTCTGTAGGAGTAAACAGACTAATAAAGTGTGAAGTAAACATTCCTGCATGGAGAAGCTTTCTGACACCTCTGCAGCGGACAACTTTTGAAAACATTCTGGCAAAAGAAGAAATTGCTCATAGTGAGCAATTTCTCCTTTTGCCAGCATGTTTTCAACTCTATTAAATAAGTATACATTCAGTTGAGATTTACCGTTTTTTTGCCTAGATGTTTTCAAAGTAGTTTGCTGCAAATTTGTCATATGTGGGAAAGTGTTCTGTATATGTAAAAACACAAAAACTATGAAGTGAACCATTTAATTGTTAGTAATGAGTCACATTAATCCTTTCCCACATATAGATGCTTTCTGACGCCTCTGCAGCAGACGACTTTTGAAAACACTGTGACAAAAGGAGAAATTGCTCAAAATGACATTTTTCACATTTTTGCCTAGATGTTTTCAAAGTCGTCTGCTGCAGATTTGTTGTATGTGGGAAAGGGTTAAAGGAAAACCAACCTTAAAGCCTTTGTAAAAACTAGTTAAGATTCAAAACCACCCTTCATATGATTTTGGTCTTGGTCAGGATTGGCCCTGTTTGCTCCCAAGTCTATGCAAGATTGACTTCTTTCCCACATAAAACAAATATGTAGCAGACGCCTTTGAAAACGTCCGGGCAAATTAATGAACCATCTCCAGAAATGAAAGTATGATTATTTTATATAGTTATCAACCTTGTGGCAACATTATAAGCAATTTCTTCTTAAACCACACTGTTCTTTAAAGTTATGTCTGCATATGAGAAAGGCTTAAAAAACTTCTTCACAAACACTGTTCATTTGAAGGGGTAGGCTGATTAATATCAACACTTATCACAAATGCAATCCCACATGCTGATACATCTGCAGCAGACAACTTTTGAACAATTTTTCTTTAAGCCACAGTATTTTCAACTTTATTCAATAGTTCAACATTCATTTACAGATTGTCTGTATTATATTTGTTGTATAATATGGAAAAGGATATATGAGATACCTGAATCTAACTCCTTTTGACTCATTGATGTTCCATTCTTTGATGACATTGTCCACGTCCTTCATGATCTCCCAATGGGTGGGGCTCTGGAGGGACCATGACTCTGGTCCTGTGGCCACCAGAAGGATCAAGTAGGCAGCAGCATGGGAGCTGATATCATAGTAATCACTGTCAAACGGGGTTAGCAATTTCCTGGAATATGAAAAATACTTATATAAGATTTTAAACACTTTCCAACCTATGACGCATTTTGATGCATTTGCAGAAGAAGACATTCTTAAAAACATTTTGGAAATAATGAGCAATTTCTTCTTTTGCCTAAATGTTTTCAACTTTATTCAATAATTATAATTTCAATTATAAAGCTTTTTCATAATTTTGCCTAGATGTTTTCTGCTCATTTGTTATATGTGGGAAAGGGTTGAGCCATTTTTTACCTGATGTGGCAGAACTTACAACAATGGATATAATGCTAATGACCTTGAACATATTGAGGGAAAAGTAAAATGTGTTCATTATGCGTGTCTCAAAACAACAATGATAGAGGATTTTGAAATTGGATAATATCAAAATAATATAAAAGACAAAACTAGAAATGTTTCCAAACACGAAGAATGTCCATGCCTGCTGTCAAATTGTAAATCTCAAAATCTTTGAAAGGTGCCATTTTGCAAGCAAATATATAGTCTGCATCCTTCGCATAGAAAAGAAGTGGCATCAATGAAATATATAAAACTTTTAATATAAAAGATAATAACTCCTCAAATGGCAATCAAATTCAAACTTGATTTGTAACTTGTCATAATTCAACTTCCCACTGAACATGCATTGCAAAGAAAATGAGCTGAAACTACTTTTTATTTCAAAGGGCAACAATAATCAGACAGCAACAATGTATATTCATACTTTAATAGTATCTTAAACCTCCCTCAAATTTCATTGAAATGTCTTCATGCATTTATAAAAAAATGCACAGGAACCAGTTATAAAGGAATGATGGACATTGTATATATTCAACAGGATGTCAGCAAAAAAAATTGTTTAACAGTTTACCATATGACATAGATTTTGAAGACATTGTGGCAAATGGAGAAATGTCTCATAATAATCAACTTCATCATTTGCCACAATGCTTTCAAGTTTTATAAATAATTATACTTTCTCTCAAAGAGATGTTCCATTTTTGTTGCCAAAGTCGTCTGCTGCAGATTTGTTATGTTTATGGGAAACTGTTAACTGAATGGACGTTTACTCTGATATTACTGAATGAAACCATAAACCAGATGCACAACAAAACATGGGGATTAATGCAAAACCATATCATAGGCGCAAGACTAAAATAGGAAATTTGTAACTGCTAATTTTCAGGTAAATTCTGATCAGAAGTGGGAAAGAAGCTGAAACGAACAGACACTTTAAACAAAACCAAAGGTTTTGTAATTTATCCCCGTTCCTGATGCTATCTTGTGGACATGCTAATCAACTAATTAATATGACTAAAACGTTTTTTGTTTAGCGTCATCTATGGAATATTTCTACCACATTATCTTGAACTAAGACAAGCAAATTCAGAAGAAAAATGTTGGTATTTTCCCACTTTCTGAAGCCACAGCAAAGTTTTGCATAGAAATTAAATCTTTGAATAATTTAGAAAGAGGACCAAAAAGGAACTTTTTTTTAAATCCGACCAATAGTTTCAGAGAAGAAGATTTGAATGAACAACAGATTGACCCTGATTGACCCTGAGAGATCCATTGATTACCTTGAGCCTTTTTCTCTCAAAAACTAGGTCAAAAGTGTTCCTATACAGCTACAACAACAAAAATGATAAAGTATAAAAAGTAACCCTCTCCAACAAACAATAAATCTACAGCCGAAGGCTTAGAAAACATACATAAAAAATATGGAAAAAAATCAATAAATGAAAGTATAATTACTGAAAAGAATTGAAAAGATTGTGGCAAATTGATAAATTGCTCATCATGAGCAATTTCTCCTTTTGCCACAATTTTTTCAAAAGTCGTCTGCTGCAAAGGGGTTTGATCGTGTCTGTATGTGGGAAAGGGATCGGGTGATTTTACCTCATCAGATTAACCATATTCTGTTCCATCAGGTAAAGATGTAAATGGAGATTCTCAGACACGTTACTCTGAAAAAATAAACATACACTTCAGTTAACCCGTTTGCCCATGTGACAAAACTACAGCAGACAACTTTTATCCCTATACAAAAAAGTTTTTAAATTAGTGATTAAATTTGATACAATTGTGACAAAAGGAGATTTTTTCATGGGCAATTGAAGTGTCAAAAGTCTTTAACTGCAGAAGTGCGAAATTGCTTCGCATGTGGAAAAGATGCTTTTTTCCAAGTATTTTTTAACTAATGTTAGAGTTTTTATATTTTGATATTATGAATAATGGATATTTCTTTTGGTATGCTGCTATGCTGTACATTTTGAACTATAAAATACAAACCCAAAATACTAGTTTCAACAGCAGCCTCTTTGAAGATCATGAATGAGAATATATCATATGTCTCCATGAAATATTGAAAACTTAATTTTTCTGTTTAATTGATGATTTTTATAGACATCAACATGGACTTTTTTATTTAAATGATACATGAAATAAGGTTAGATAACATTCCAGTTGATAGCATAATAATGATTTCCCTCTTATACCATGCAGTACAAGCAAAAATAAGCATATACAAAGACATCATACATACCAATGTACCAGTTATCTTTCTGAGGAGATCGGCATCATCAGGTTGTGTCTAGAAAAACAGACATGCTTTGATAAATCATTTTTTACATAAATATAGGATATAATTCAATAGTAAAATCTTTTTCATATCATGATAAGCAGCAGTAGACAATTTTGAAATTTGACAAAATTATTGAAAACTAATGAAAGTATACATCAATGGATTAAGTTGAAAACAATGTAGCAAAAAGGGAAAATGTTTGTTATGAGCAATGTCTTCTTAAAGTGATTTTCTATAGATGCGACAAATGAAGCTAGAGATGAAACACTTATTTGGTTGTTGTCTCTTTCATGAATTCTGAGGTGGACAAGTCTAAGGCTTTCCCACATACAACAACAAATCTGCAGCAGACGACTTTGAAAACATCTTGACAAAATATAGAAAAACCTCTATTATAGATTTCTAAATAGAGTTGAAAACATTGCATAATTTCTCCATTTGGGAAAATGTTTTTAAAAGTAGTCTGCTCTAAATGTATCAAAATGTGACTACATGTTGGTTAATCTATAACCTGGAGAATCCTTTGTATACTGGGCAATTTCTTCTGTTGCCACAATGTTCCCAACTTGATTCAATAACTTTTAGCTCGTCTGTAATTCAATGAAAAAAAGTAGGGCTATTGTGATACCCTTGGCGTCATCGTCATCTGCATTGTCACGTAACTTTAACCTTACCTCATAACTCAAAAAATGTTCAACATTTTCAAATGAATCTTGGTACACATGTTCATAGGAACAATACACATATCAATATCAGGCTTTGATAATTATTCAGTAATTCCCCTTCTTTTACTAAGAAAGAACAGACAAGCGCTGGCGCTTGCTCCGTGGCATTTTTGTCTTCATTTGTACCCAGATGTTTTCAAAGTTGGCCCTTTCCCATATACAGACGCTTTCTGACGCCTCTGAAAACAAACAGCTTTTTGACAACATGGCGCCAAAAGAAGAAATTGCTCAAAATGGGAAAGAATTAATTCATTGAAGATTGTTCAAAAATGTGTTACCTTTATCATATTTTGAGCAATAGTACATCCAGAATGGTCCACAAATCTTTCACAATTAGCAGGAACATCATCTGAAGTACAGACCATAATCACAATATTGATTGGTTGGAGATTAACACCATTTTCAATATTACTTTAAGTTATATCGCTGCAGCCAATTCACCTTACATGTGTTTTGTGGCTTTTTCACAACAGTTTTCCACATAACATTCTTCCCAGGCACACATAGAATTGAGCCCATTGGTGGAAAATGATTTAAAACACTTGTCACAACAATGGTAGAGTAGGGACTCAAACTGACAATCCTTGATCTGATTATTTTTGTTATTTCACCTTTACCATTACTTCAAATCACAATGAAGAATAACTCTGGATAAAGGTATGTTTTACAATGTTTTAAGTTTTTCCCTCATACAACAGTTCTGCAGCAGATGACTTTGAACATATTTTGTCAAAAAATAGAAAATCTCTATAATTGAACGGATAACCTATGACTAAAAGTGGAAAACATTGTGGCTAAAGGAGAAATTGCTTGTTTTGAGCAATTTCTTCTTTTGTCACTATGTTTTCAAAACAAGAGGGCCATGATGGCTCTGGATAGCTCACCTGATTTTCTTTTCACTTTAGCTATATAAGCCCCGCCCCCTGGCGTCCATAGTTTCCAACCAATCATCTTGGCTTGAAGGAATCTGATAGAAGGTCACCCTAGGAACATTTCTACAAAATTATTTGAAAATCGGCCTGACACTTTTCGAGGAGAAGATTTTTTAAGTTTTCACTATAGCCATATAAGGCAAAATAGCCCCTCCCCCCCTGGCGGCCATGCTTTTCAACCAATCAACATGGCTTGAGGGAATCTGATAGAGGGTCATCCAAGGAACATTTCTACAAAATTATTTGAAAATCGGCCTGACACTTTCGGAGGAGAAGATTTTTTAAGTTTTAACTATAGCCATATAAGGCAAAATAGCCCCGCACCCCTGGTGGCCATGTTTTTCAACCAATCAACTTGGCTTGAAGAAATCTGATAGAGGGTCATCCAAGGAACATTTCTACAAAATTATTTGAAAATCGGCCTGACACTTTCAGAGGAGAAGATTTTTTAAGTTTTCACTATAGCCATATAAGGCAAAATAACCCCGGACATGACAGACGCCGGACGCCGGACAAAAGGCGATCACAATAACTCCCCTTGAGCAAAGCTCAGGTGAGCTAAAAAGCTGTCTGCTGCAGAGGCGTCAAAAAAGCGTCTATATGAGAAAAGGGTTAAACTCCTATTCAATAATTCCACATTCATTTTTAGAGATTTGGATTTGATTGATTGATTGGGGTTTAACGCCGTTTTTAACAATTTCTCAGTTATATCACGGCGGCCAGTTCACCTACTCATGCATTTCCTGGTTTTCTCACACCAGTACTCCACACAACAATCTTTCCAAGCAACTGACTGCTTTTCAACATAGACTTAGCCCATTGGTGGAAGAAGATTGACGCATGTCGCAATGACTATTGTCAATCGTCGGAAAGAAAGTTGGCCGAGCCGGGATTCGAACTCACAACCCCTGGATTGACAGTAGAGATTTGGAGAGATGATGATAAAGTTGTCTGCTGCAGATATGTTCAATGTGGGAAAGGGTTAAGAATTAAGACTACAAGAATGTACCTGTTAAAGTCCAGATAATAGACCACATTTTACCATCTCTCTCTTGTTGGTCATTATTTGGATCATACAATATGGAATTAGAAATAGTCTCCAACAAAACCTGTTGTGAAATAACAAAATAATTTTTTATACAATATGGCAAAAAGAAACTAGAAATATCACTGAAGGTGATGAATACCCCCAGCTGGTGCCTGACAATATACATATGTATGACAAATTCAAGGGGCCATAATGGCCCTTACACGCTCACTTGAATTATGCAATGTGACTTCTAATGCAAAACACATCAAGACAATCATGCTGACAAAGATTCAAAATGCAACCTCCCGAGTGTTAACAAGACTTTCCTTAATTTGGCCTAGCAACCTACTTTTTATTTCACCTGATATGACAAATATTCGAACACGGACTAGATATCATCAAGACAAACAATCTGACAAAGTTTCAACTTGCTAAAAGTAAAAATGCAGTCTACGGAGTTTTAATATTATTTTCTTTCAATTTGGCCTGGTGACTTAGTTTTTGAACATACATGACCCATATTCGAACTTGGTCTAAATATCATCAAAACAAACATTCTCATAAAGTTTCAACATGCTCAAGTTAAAAATGCATTCTCCCGAGTGTTAACAAGATTTCCCTTCAATATGACCTAGTGACCTACTTTTTAACCCAACATGACCCATATTTGAACTTGACCTATATATCTTCAAGAAAGACATTCTGCTTAAGTTTCAACATTCTCAAGTTAAAAATGCGGCTTCCAGAGTGTTAACAAAATGTTACTTCAATTTGACCAATTTACCTCGTTTTTGAGCTCATATGGCCCAGTTTCGAACATGTTTAATATTTGATGGAGATGAATGTTCTGATAAACTGCCATGAAGATTGGATACAAAATTTAGCCTGTAGAGTTATAACAAGGCAATTGTTGACGACGCATGATGGACGACGGACAAAATGTGATCACATTAGCTATCCTTGAGCACTTCATGCACAGGTGAGCTAAAAATGCTTAACCCTTTCACACATAAAACAAACCTGCAGCAGACGACTTTGAAAACATACTCTTTTTTTTTTGAAACTCCCTTTAAATGAAAGTACAATAATGGAATAGAGTTAAAGAAAAACTTTGTGTCAAAAGGAGAAATTGCTCGTTTTTTACAAAATTATTTGGTGCAGCGGCGTCTGAAAACGTCTATATGTGGGAAAGGGTTAAAACAGCTAATTTCTTGTTTTGCCACAATGTGTTTTACTATATTCAAAATTTATTTTGTCTCTGAAAGAGATTTTTCTATATTTTACCAAAAATCTTTCAATAGTCATCTGATGCAGATTTTGTCTTTGTGGAAAAAGAGATAAGTACATATCTGAAAACTGCATGGATACAAGTTATTTTGACGCCTCTGCAGCAGACGGCTTTTTGAAAACATAGTGACAAAAGAAGAAATTGCACAAAACGTGCAATTTCTCCTTTTGCCACAATGTTTTCCACTTTTTGTCATAGGTTATCCATTCAATTATGGAGATTTTCTATTTTTTGACAAAATACGTTTAAAGTCGTCTGCTTCAGAATTGTCGTATGAGGGAAAGGGTTAATATGACTGTTAAGAACACCCAACTATAAACTAGAATTGTTTTTGCAAAAAACAGATGTATCCCCTCAAATATCTGTCAAAATCTCTCAAAACATTCCAACCTATAAATTTGGGACAGATATGGAGCGGACACGAAATAAAGCCTCAAACCTTTGACCTTCAAGCGTGACCTTGACATTGACCCTATATTGTCGAGACGCGGGTTCTGCACGTCGCCTTGATGAGGTAAACATGTGACCCAAGTTTCATGAAAATCCTTCAAGCCGTCTGGGAGATATGGAGCGGACACGAAATAAAGCCTCAAACCTTTGACATTCAAGCGTGACCTTGACCTTGACCCTATATTGTCGAGACGCAGGTTCTGCACGTTGCCTTGATGAGGTGAACATGTGACCCAAGTTTCATGAAAATCCTTCAAGCCGTCTCGGAGATATGGAGCGGACACGAAATAAAGCCTCAAACCTTTGACCTTCAAGTGTGACCTTGACCTTGACCCTATATTGTCGAGACGCGGGTTCTGCACGTCGCCTTGATGAGGTGAACATGTGACCCAAGTTTCATGAAAATCCTTCAAGCCGTCTGGGAGATATGGAGCGGACACGAAATAAAGCCTCAAACCTTTGACCTTCAAGCGTGACCTTGACCTTGACCCTATATTGTCGAGACGTGGGTTCTGCACGTCGCCTTGATGAGGTGAACATGTGAGCCAAGTTTCATGAAAATCCTTCAAGCCGTCTTGGAGATATGGAGCGGACACGATTTCGGACAGACAGACAGAAGGACAGACAGACAGACAGACAGACAGACGCCCAGGACAAAAACAATATATCTCCCCTGTATACAGGGGGAGACATAATAAAGTATTTGTCTCAACTTCACAAATGTTTGTTGATAAACATTTTCTGTAGCAGAGGCATCAGCAGTTTGGTAGTTTTTATGAGGTTAGAACCGTTAGAGCCTTACCTTGACTAATTGCAGTTTTCCACCAGCCAATTTCTTATATTCCTGACTATATCTGACCACATCATGGATACACCCCAATGCTAGCATTTTCACATTATGCTTGGCTCTGCTGTGCAGTACATTCACCATTAAAGTTATGTATGACTCAAACTTGTGACTGTAAACCTGCGAATGTACGAAAGGATGAACAACTAGAACTATCACATGAACCTTGACACATACAACTTCAGTAGATGACTTTGAAAACATGAAAACATGAAAGAACAGATAATTAAATTTGTGAATTATGCAATGTAATTAGTCATGCCTACCACAAAAAATTATTTCTTTAACCAGCCAACATGGCTTAAAGTAATCTGATAGAGGGTCACCATAGGAACATTTCAAATAAATTAATTAGAAATTGGAAAGATACATTCAGAGAAGAATATTTTCAATATAACCATATCAGGAAAAACAGTCCCCATGGCACTCCTGACGACCACATTTTCCAACCAATTAACATGGCTTGAAGGAATCTGATAAAAGGTCACCAAAGGAACATTTCTACCAAATTATTTGGAAAGCAGCCAGATTCTTAATGTTTTCACTATAGACATGTAAAACATAACAGCCCGCCCTCTTGTGGCCATGTTTTTCAACTAATCAACATGGCTTGCAGGAATCTAAGAGAGGGTCATCCAAGGAACATTCCTATAAAAATTAATTGGAACTTGGCCTGACACTTTCAGGAGAAGATTTATTAAGTTTTCACTATAGCCATATAAGGCAAGATAGCCCAGCCCACTGGCAGCCATGTTTTTCAACCAATATACATGGCTTGAAGGAATCTGATTTGCAAATCAAACAGACACTTTTCGAGAAGAATAAGTTTTCATTAAAGCCATATAAAACAAAACAGCCCCGCCCCCTTGGCGAAAATGTTTTTTGACCAATGAATATGGCTTGAAGGAATCAGATAGTGGGTCAGGTCACCCAAGGAACATTTCTGGAAAAATTATTTGAAAATCATCCAATAGGTTTGGGAGGAGAACATTTTAAGATTTTTTTCTTTTTGATGCCATGGAAACCAGAATTCTGCATGGATCAAAAACATTTGAAAAGATTATGGTGAGGACATTGAGAGGATGCTTTCTGTGAAGTTTCATCCCAATTGACCCACTGGTTACAGAGGAGAAAATGTTGACGGACGACGCATGCCAGACAAAGGGAGATCACAATAACTCACCTCGAGCGCTTCGTACTTAGGTGAGTTAAAAAGTAATAAAACATACCACAACTGATGGTGCATGTATAATTTTGAACACCAGCAAACATATTCTCAATATCTGTAAAAATAAAAAGTTCATTTAACCCTTTTTTACATTAACTAAATCTGCAGCTTTGGTCTTTGAAAACATCAAAGCCAAATTTGGAACATCTTTACAAATGAAAGTATACTATTAAATAAGGTTGAAAACTTTGAGGCAGATGAATCAAAATGAATCTGCATATGGAAGAACCTGTCAATAGTATATCAGATATTGGAAAACGTCTCATACAGCAGGAAGTTTAATTTGAGATAATTCAATATCTGCAATCTCATAACTGATGGGTTTAAGCACACCAGCAATTTATAACTAGATCTTTTATCTAAATGTCAAAATAATTCATCATGTAGCACCAGGTTTCTATTGCAAACAAATTTGAGGCATAGTTGAAAACATTCTGGGAAATGGAGACATAGATTGTCTGGGAAAAGATGAAATTGCTAATTCTGAGCAGTTTCTCTTTTCCAACAATGATGCCAAAAGTTTAGTTTAACACTTTTACGCATACAACAGATCTGCAGTAGACGAAATATTTATTCATTGAATAATAATAACAAGAAATATGTGAGCTACTGCTCACTAGTGATACCCCCGCTCATGTTTTGAAAGACATATGTGATGGTGGGGTAAAGGGCCATAACTCCGTGAAAAATCATCCAACCGGAACGCAAACACGATATGCGCATCTACACTTGGTGGTGATCCTTCCTATGAAGTTTCATAAAATTCCAAAAAGCGGTTGCAGAGAAATAGCCCGGAAATGAATTTAGTCATACATAGCCTGATGGTGGAGTAAAGGGCCATAACTCCGTGAAAAATAATCCAACCGGAACGCAAACACGATATGCGCATCTACACTTGGTGGTGATCCTTCCTATGAAGTTTCATAAAATTCCAAAAAGCGGTTGCAGAGAAATAGCCCGGAAATGAATTTAGTCATACATAGCCTGATGGTGGGGTAAAGGGCCATAACTCCGTGAAAAATAATCCAACCGGAACGCAAACACGATATGCGCATCTACACTTGGTGGTGATCCTTCCTATGAAGTTTCATCAAATTCCAAAAAGCGGTTGCAGAGAAATAGCCCGGAAATGAATTTAGTCATACATAGGGGTAAAGGGCCATAACTCCGTGAAAAATAATCCAACCGGAACGCAAACACGATATGCGCATCTACACTTGGTGGTGATCCTTCCTATGAAGTTTCATCAAATTCCAAAAAGCGGTTGCAGAGAAATAGCCCGGAAACGAAAGTGTTACGGACGGATGGACGGACGGAAGGACGGAAGGACGGACATGGGTAAAACAGTATACCCCCCCTTTCCTTCGGAACCGGGGGTATAATAATAATAATAATAAAGACTTTATTTATAGAGGCTGCACAGTTGGGCATGCCCAGTCTTCCCTGTCGGCCTCTGTTAAAAGCATATACAAATATTAACATATAATATCAGGTATCACGCACATATTTATATAGACAACTGTCGCCTTAAAAGAAACCAGCTATGGGCAAGAATTTAATCAAGTAAATTCCATCACTATGCCACCAGGAAAGATATGTTGATTATAGAGTCGATTACGAGCAATATCTCCTTTTGTCACAATGTTTTCAAAAGTGGGCAGCATGTGGGAAAAAGTTAAAAGGTAAGAATTAAGAATATGAACTTGACATACCACATTAGGATCTGCATTGCATATAACACAGAGGTTGACATCAGCCAGCACTGTTTTGGTCATCACCATCATTCGCTCTATAAGCAGCCTACACAAATAAACAAGTTGTGTAACCCTTTCCCACATGTAGAAGCTTTTTGATGCCTATGCAGCAGTAGACATTTGATAACATTGTGGCAAAAGGAACAATTGCTCACAATAAGCAATTTCAGCTTTTGCCCAATGTTTTCAAGTCTATTGAAAAAACATTATTTCATTTTAAAAGTTTTTCCCTATATTCTTTTTAGATATTTTAAAACTTGTCTGCGGCCGATTTTTTGTATCAGGAAAAGGGTTAAATATCCAGGTGTTTCAAAGCTTTTACTAGAAATGTTTACTAGGCAGAATGCACTAAAAAACAAGAGGGCCATGATGCCCTGGAATCACTCACCTGAGAAGGGGCTATTTAAGACTTAACTCTTTCAGCGCCAATGGCAATATCATCAAGACAAACTTTCTGACAACATTTCAAGCTGCTCAAGTCAAAAATGCGATCTCTATAGTGTTAACTAGATTGTTCTTCAATTTGGCCTAGTGACCTAGTTGTTGAACTGACCTGACCCATATTCGAACTTAGCCTAGATACAAATATTCTGACATGTTTTAACATGCTCAACCAAAAATGTGGCTTCCAGAGTGTTAACCAGATTTTCCTTAAATTTGGCCTAGTGACCTAGTTTTTGACCCAACATTACCTTTATACAAACTTAGCCTAGATATCACTAATTCAAACATTCTGACAAAGTTTCGACATGCTCAAGCCAAAAATGTGGCTTCCAGAGTGTTAACCAGATTTTCCTTGAATTTAGTCTAATGACCTAATTTTTGACTTGACATGACCCATATTCAAACTTGGCCTAGATATCATTAGGACAAACTTTCTGATAACAATTCAACATGCTCAAGCCAAAATTGTGGCTTCCAGAGTGTTAACAAGATTTTCCTTAAATTTTGTCTAGTGACCTAGTTTTTGACAGGACATGACGCATATTCAAACTTGACCTAGATATCACTAAGACAAACATTCTGACATAGTTTCAACATGCTCAAGCCAAAAATGTGGCTTACAGAGTGTTAACAAGATTTCCCTTAAATTTGGCCTAGCGACTTAGTTTTTGACCGGATATGACCCATATTCAAACTTGGCCTAGATATCATCAAGACAAACTTTCTGACAAAGATTCAACATACTCAAGCCTAAAATGCGGCTTTCAGAGTGTTAACAAGATTTTCATTAAATTTGGCCTAGTGACCTAGTTTTTGACCCAACATGACCCAGTTTCAAACTTGGCCTATATTTGATAGAGATATATGTTCTGATAAACTTTCATGAAGATTAAATGCAAAATGTTGCCTCTAGAGTGCTAACAAGCAAATGTTGACAACGAAAGGCGATCACAAAAACTCACCTTGAGCACTTCGTTCTCTGGTGAGTTAAAAAGCAAACCATGTATCAAGTTAAATAATTTTACTTTCCCTTAGAGAGCATTTTCTTTAGAACCCTTTAGCATATGGTTTTTGAAATCATTTTGGGGAAAAAAACCCAGAACATTATGATTATATCAGAGAAAACAGCCTCAGTAGTGAAAGTTCTTCGAGAGCATGAAACCATGACCAATTTGGTCAAATCAAAGACTTGACAAATGCTAGTAGTGGGGTCCATCCTAGGCATTTAGGATCTTTGGGATCAATAGCATTTATACTTATCATACTGGTCATATGGTAGCAGTATTTTTCCAAGGAAACACTGTGATATAAATTAAAACTATTAGAAGTGCATGTAGTATTAACCCTTTCCCTATTGTAGGCATAATTTGACACATATGCTGCAGACTTCTTTTGAAACTATTACAGCAAAAGGAGAAACTATTCATTAATAAGCAATTTCTCCGTTTGCCATAATGTTTTCACTTCTTTTCAAAAATTATATTTTAATTTAAAGAGATTTTTTTATCAAATTTGTGCTAGGGCGTTTTAAAAGTCGTATGCTGCAGATTTTTTGTATGTGGGAAAGGGTTAAACACCATTTAAACATCTATCAGAAAAAGGTTTGAACTGCAGTAAACCAAAGATACAAACCTCTCTATCTTGATACTCATGTTTGTTCTCACATCTCGCAATTTTAACAAGTAGAACAAATTGATCCTGCAATAGACCAGAATTATACATTAATCTCTCACTTTTTTTTCATAGAATTTTCAACAATATTTCAGTCATATCACACTAACTGGATGACTTATTACTTTCCCATATGCAGACATGTGTTGATGACGTATGTTGATGTAATTGCTCATAATGAGCACTTGTTGTTTTCGAAGTCATCTGTTCCATATATGTCGTATCTGGGATAAAAGGTAACCATTGGTCCTTTAGAGACTTCTGGATTCATTAGTTCAATCAAATACATGTATTTTGGATATTTGTGAGTGTGTGCACTTGTGAGTAAAATCAAGAGACATTTTCAAAGTGTGGTCACCAAAAGTGGTACGTTTGCTTTTCATGTGTGACTTGTTGGTATTAACAAATAGAAAAAGATATCCACCTAACATGTAAAGACACATATCCATCCTCATGCTAACGAAACATCTAAAAAGTAACTTAACCCTTTCCCACATACAACAAATCTGCAGCAGACGACTTTGAAAACATAGTGACAAAAACCTGAAAAATCTCCATAAAGATAGCTTAATTATTAAATAAAGTTGAAATTATTATGACCAAAGGAGAAATTGCTCATCATGAGCCATTTTACCTTTGGCCACTATGGTTTCAAAAGTCGTCTGCTGCTATTGCGTCAAAATGCGTCGGCATGTGGGAAAGAGTTAAATGGAACAATATTCCTAAAAGGGCAAGATGTCACGTGACTTGATGTGAAAAGCATGGTCTTCCACTTTTTCCATACAGTCATAAAAGGTGAGAGGCTGCCTTGAATTAAAACAGGTAACAAGAGGGCCACTGCTGTGGGTGGCTCACCCGAGTTATGTAATACGATTTGTAATACCAACCACAGTTTGCAGTCAGGTAAGCTAATACAATAGGTACTTAGCCAGGCAGAGCTCAACTTGCCACAAGGCGGAATAACCCAACCCAATGTTGTCTGTGTTTTATCAAATAATATGACTGATAGGTCACCAAAGAAATGTCTATACAGTACATGTATACCAGTTAGTATTTCAAAATCAGACATGTATTTTCTTATGAGATACATGTAGTTTTCTAAATCTTATACTCTGAGCATAAAGAGTAAAGCAGCCCAAGCCTCTGGTGACTTAGTTTTTTTTTTTATCATTCAACATGAATTTTAGGAATTTTGTAGAGTTACTCAAGGAACATTTCATCAAAGAAGAATTATTTAAAGTTTTCACTATAGCCATATCGGGAGTCCAGTTTTTCAACCAATCAACATGGCTTGAAGCAATCCGATAGAGGTTCAATCTACAATCAATTCTTCAACATTATTTGAAAACAAGAGGGCCATAATGGCCCTAGATCGCTTACCTGAATTAAGCAATTTGATTTTTAATGCAAAATAATTCTGACAAAGATTCAAAATGCAACCTCCGGAGTTTTTCTTCATTTGGCCTAGTGCCCTCTTATTTTACCTGATATGACCCATATTCGAACATGGACTAGATATCATCAAGACAAACCTTCTGACGAATTTTCAACTTGCTCAAAGTAAAAATTAGCCTCCGGAGTTTTAACAATATTTTCCTTCAATTTGGCCTAGTGACCTACCTTTTTATCAATATGACAATATGACCCATATTTGAACTTGGCCTAGATATCATTAAGACAAACATTCTGACCAAATTTGAAGATGCTGAAGATGCTGAAGCAAAGAATGCAGTTGCTATAGTGTTCACAAGAATTTGGCCTAGTGACCTACTTTTTGATCCGGCATGACCCATATTCGAACTTGACCTACATTATTATCATCAAGAAAAACATTCTGATAAAGTTTCAACATGCTCAAGTTAAAAATGTGGTCTCCAGAGTGTAAACAAGATTTTCATTCAATTTGACCTTGTGACCAAGTTTTTGAAATCATATAGCCCAGTTTGCAAACTTGTCAAAGATTTGATGGACATGAATGATCTGATAAACCTTGAGAAGATGCTTGCCACGAATTCCAATTTACCCACTGGTTACAGAGGAGAAAATGTTGACACACAGACGACAGAAAAGGGTGACCACAATGACTTCCCTTGAGCACTTTGTGCTGAGGTGAGCTAAAAACAGAATCCACTTTATATATCTCAATAATCTACAAAAGCATGAATTTTCTATTTGTTCACATATTAATTCATACCTGTTTTAACCCTTTCCCTCATACAATTCTGCAGCAGACGACTTTGAACATACATGTATTTTGACAAAAAACAGAAAATCTCAATAATTGAATGGATAACCTATGACTAAATGTGGAAAACATTGTGGCAAAAGGAGAAATTGCTCGTTTTGAGCAATTTCTTCTTTTGTCACTATGTTTTCAAAAAGCCGTCTGCTGCAGAGGCATCAGAAAGCATCTATAAGAGGGAAAGGGTTAAAGCAATGAACTTACAATGTTGAATGGACATTCCTTAGTTCTAGTTGTTTGGCCTCTGTGTACTTCGCATCCCAGTCTCCAAGTTCTTCTAAATACAACAACAAACCCTGACAAGATACAAAAATAACCACAATTCACACAATTATACTTCATTTAACCCCAGCTGATGAATATCTTCATACCTTTCCAAATTGAAATTTATAATCTCTATATGAAACTTAACCCTTTCCCACATACAGACGCTTTCTGTCATCTTTACAACAGATGTCTTTTAAAAGATAAATTAAACAAGAGGGCCAAGATGGCCCTAAATCGATCACCTGAATTTGATCAGGAGTGCAAATGAACCTGCAAGGAGTGGACACTGTAAAAGAAATAGTAAAATGGCTTATAAGTAAAGGCCATTTGTATCTTGAAATCTATCATAAACTTTGATGAGCATGGACTTATAAAGTTGTGCCATTTTGAGCCTTTCCTGCTGCCGCCTTGCTGCCCTGTTTTTCAACAAAATCAATATGGCTTGAACAGTTTTTATAGATGGTCACTCAAAGAACATTTCTACTAAATTATTTTGGAATCGGACAAGTAGATTATGGAGGAAAAGGATTTTAAAGTTTGGGTATTTTTCTCTCTTTTTGATACCGCAGCAACCAAAGTTTTACATAAAATGTAAGTCTTTGAACAATTTTGAAAGAGGACTAACAAAGGAACATTCCTGTGATGTTAAGTTGAAATTTGTCCAGTGGAATGGTAGGAGTTGTCATTTGTAGCTGAAAGTTCAATTTACGCCTTTTGTGATGACGCTTGGGTGCTATGATTTTGTAACTAATCAATACGGCTTGAACAAATTAAGTAGAGGATCACTGAAGTAAGATTTCTTTTAAATTTTCTAAAATAAAAAAAAATGGAATTTCCAAATTTTGTCATTTTGCCCCTTTTATGATGCCGCCTGAATGCCATGTTTTTCAACCAATCAGTATGGCTTGAACAATTTTCGTAAAGGGTCACCCAAGGAAAAGTTCTACCAAATTATATTGGAATCTGACTAGCAGATTCAGAGGAGAATATTTTTAAAGTGTGGACATTTTGCCCCCTTTCTGATGTCGCAGCAGCCGAGCCCCGGTAGGTCAGTCGGTAACTCAGTCGGTAGCGACGCGGGCTGTCAATCCAGGGGTTGTGAGTTTGAATCCCGGCTTGGCCAACTTTCTTTCTGTAGATTGACAAAAGTCAATGTGACATGCGTCATTCGTCTTCCACCAATGGGCTAAGTCTATGTGGAAAAGCAGCCAGTTGCTTGGGAAGATTGTTGTGCGGAGTACTGGCCGCCGTGATATAACTGAGAAATTGTTAAAAACGGCGTTAAACCCCAATCAATCAATCAATCAATCTGATGTCGCAGCAACCAAAGTTCTAGATGGAATTTAAATCTTTGAACAATTTTGAAAGAAGGAAGGAACAAAAGGAACATTCCTATGAAGTTTGGTTGAAATTGGTGCTGTAGTAAAGGAGGAGATGATGTTTAAAGCTAAAAGTTAATGACAGACGGACGTCGAGGATGACAGACAGAGAGTCATTAGAATAGATCACCTTCAGCCTTTGGCTCAGGTTCAGGTGATCTAAAAATTCCTGTCATTTATATTGATTTATCAAGTTTTTGCCTAGATGTTTTCAAAGTTGCCTGTTGCAGATTGTGTGGATGTGGGAAAGGATTAAAACGTGTCTATATGACACAGATGCCCCTACTTTCAGCCTTTGTCACAAAGTCAAGGAAAAATACTCTGCTAGCAAGAATGTATGCTTTGTAGGCATTTTTGAGAAATTCAGCTCTGGATATATTTGGTGAATACACAAACAATAACCATTTATAGGCCCATGCTGACAAACCTTCCTGTATAGTTTTGTGACTCTGACTCATGCAGTTTTGGAGATATGTGAGGCACAAGAATGCATGCTGAATAGGCTAAATTTTTAGTATCTTAAGGGCCATAACTCTATACAAAGTGAGCAAAACAACAAACAAAACCCCACAATAATTTCTTTGCATATAAGTTGGAAAGGGTTATAACAAGAGGACCAGAGGGCCTGTATCGCTCACCTGGACATTTGAGCAATCGTGGGAAAATGTTCTAAAGAAAAGTGAATTTTCAAAGAATTCCACATCTGAAGTTTTCTATAAGAATTCTCCATACTAAATGATATAGATTACTTAATTTGTACTGAAAATGGAATTAAATGAGTTTTCTCTGGCTTCCTGTACTGGCCCTATGTCCTTAAGAAAGGTTCCTTCTTGCATTTGTATGGTAGGATGGTTTTGCACTGGAATTATCCAGACTTAAATTGATTCAGATCTTTTTACCCATTATCAAGGAGTTTATGCAACATTGAGTCTCTTGTGTGCGAGGATGCTACATACCAATATCATCCATTTGAGGAAACTTCATAGCACTATATCCCAGGTACTTACTGGCCAAATATAATCACTTGAGGCCTCCTTTTTATTCAGTAGAAGTTGTTTAAATATTTTTTATATATTTGACCACTGTGGCCTTGAAAGTAGGTCAAGGTCATTTATTGGAGGAAACCATATAACATTTCATGCCAGGTATCTACTGGCAAAATATCATCACTCTAGGCCTCCTTGTTATTTAGAAGAAGTTGTTTTAAGGTTTTCATATATTTGACTCTTGTGTCGTTGAAAGTAGATCAAGGTCATTTATTGGTCGATTGATTGATTGGGGTTTAACGCCATTTTTAACAATTTCTCAGTTATATCACGGTGGCCAGTTCACCTACTCATGCATTTCCTGGTTTTCTCAAACCAGTACTCCAAACAACAATCTTCCCAAGCAACTGGCTGCTTTTCCACATAGACTTAGCCCATAAGTGGAAGACAAATGACGCATTATGCATTGACTTTTGTCAATCGTCGTAAAAGAAATTTGGCTGAGCTGGGATTCAAATTCACAACCCCTGGATTGACAGTCCGCGTCGCTACCGACTGAGCTACCAGGGCTCTGCGTCATTTATTGGAGAAAACTATACAACATTTCATGCCAGGTATCTACTGGCAAAATATCATGACTCTGGGCATCCTGGTTATTCAGAAGAAGTTGTTTAAAGATTTTCATATATTTGACCCTTGTGACCTTGAAAGTAGATCAAGGTCATTTATCTGAGGAAACTTTATAGCACTCTTTCCCAGGTACCTCCTGGCCAATTATCATCACTCTGGGCCTCCTGGTTTTTCAGAAGAAGTTATGTAAAGGTTTTCATATATTTGACACTTGTGACCTTGAAAGTATGTCAAGGTCATTTATTTGAGGAAACTTTATAGAACACTATCCCAGGTACCTCCTGGCCAAATATCATCACTCTGGGCCTCCTGATTATTCAGTAGAAGTTGTGTAAAGGTTTTCATATATTTGACACTCGTGACCTTGAAAGTATGTCAAGGTCATTTATTTGAGGAAACTTTATAGCAATCTATCCAAGGTACCTTCTGGTCAAATATCTTAACTCTGCGTCTCCTTGTTATTCAGAAGAATTCATATATTTGACCTTTGTGACCTTGAAAGTAGGTCAGGATCATTTATTTGAGGAAACTTTATAGTACTCTATCCTAGGTACCTTCTGGCCAAATATCATCACTCTGGGCCTCCTGGTTATTCAGAAGAAATTGTTAAAAGGTTTTCATATATTTGACCCTTGTGACCTTGAAAGTAGGTCAAGGTCATTTATTTGAGCAAACTTCATAGCACTCTTTCCCATGAACCTCCTGGCCAATATCATGACCCTAGGACATCCAGTTCTTAAGAAGAAGTCATTTAGGGAAAAAAAGTGATGGACGGAGACGGACGTATGGACGACAGTCATCACACATTAACATAAGCTCACATGCACTTCATGCAGGTGAGCTAATAATGAAAGAATTGTTGAATAGAGTTGAAAACATTGGGACAGAAACAGAAATTACTGCACATTTTAATTTATTTCACCTTCTGCCACAATGTTTACAAATATCATTCACGGCAGATGTGACTGTTTGTGGGAAAGGGTTCAAACCAGACAACTCAAAATTAAGATATTGCTAAGATAGATCGACATTCATTTATTGGGTAAAAGCTGTCATATATATACAGATATACCTACACATTTGCCAGTGCAAAACACCAACCACAAATACAAAACAAGATGTGTTTGTGAAACACTGATGCCCCCCAATGGCAACATCTAGGTCAAAGGTCAAGGTCGCCAGGTCAAAAATGTTGGTACTGACAGAAAGGTCATGTCACAAGGAATACACATGTGAAATATGGCAGCCGTACCTGTTATGGTTCAAAAGTAGTGGTCAAGGTTAAAGTTTTTTTCGAGAATGGCAACATCTAGGTCAAAGGTCAAGGTCGCAAGGTGAAACATTTTCGTACTGACAGAAAGGTCATGTCATAAGGTATACACATGTGAAATATGGTAGCCTTACCTGTTATGGTTCAAAAGTAGTGGGGAAGGTTAAAAAAAAAATTGAGAATGGCAACATCTATGTCAAAGGTCAAGGTCAAAAATGTTGGTACTGACAGAAAGGTCATGTCACAAGGAATACACATGTGAAATATGGTAGCCGTATCTGTTATGGTTCAAAAGTAATGGCCAAGGTTAATTTTTTTTTCGAGAATGGCAACATCTAGGTCAAAGGTCAAGGTCGCAAGGTCAAAAATGTTGGTACTGACAGAAAGGTCATGTCACAAGGAATACACATGTGAAATATGGTAGCCGTACCTGTTATGGTTCAAAAGTAATGGCCAAGGTTAAAGTTTTTTTCGAGAATGGCAACATCTAGGTCAAAGGTGGTCAAGGTCGCAAGGTCAAAAATGTTGGTACTGAAAGAAAGGTCATGTCACAAGGAATACACATGTGAAATATGGTAGCCGTACCTGTTATGGTTCAAAAGGAATGGCCAAGGTTAAAGTTTTTTTCGAGAATGGCAACATCTAGGTCAAGGTCGCAAAGTCAAACATTTTGGTACTGATAGAAAGGTAATGTCACAAGGAATACACATGTGAAATATGGTAGCCGTACCTGTTATGGTTCAAAAGTAGTGGTCAAGGTTAAAGTTGTTTTCGTGCAGACAGGCCAAAAACTACATCTAGGTCAAAGGTCAAGGTCGCAAGGTCAAAAATGTTGGTACTGACAGAAAGGTCATGTCACAAGGAATACACATGTGAAATATGGTAGCCGTACCTGTTATGGTTCAAAAGTAATGGCCAAGGTTAAAGTTTTTTTCGAGAATGGCAACATCTAGGTCAAAGGTCAAGGTCGCAATGTCAAACATTTTGGTACTGACAGAAAGGTAATGTCACAAGGAATACACATGTGAAATATGGTAGCCGTACCTGTTATGGTTCAAAAGTAGTGGTCAAGGTTAAAGTTTTTTTCGTGCAGACAGGCCAAAAACTACATCTAGGTCAAAGGTCAAGGTCGCAAGGTCAAACATTTTGGTACTGACAGAAAGGTCATGTCACAAGGAATACACATGTGAAATATGGTAGCCGTACCTGTTATGGTTCAAAAGTTGTGGTCAAGGTTAAAGTTTTTTTTGTGCAGACAGACCAACAGACAGACAGGCCAAAAACTATATGCCCCCCGAATCGGAGATTCCGCGGGGGCATAACAACGGAATAAAAATTCTATATTGGTCTAGGACAAATACATTACATGAAACAATATGGTATTTTGACGTCATTCAAATATGATGTAATATCATTGAAATGTTAAGTGACTTCATTCAAATATGCTAAAACTACGTCATTCATTTAATTGATTGACAATTTGGTGTTTTACACCACTTTTTAACAATTTTTAAGCTATATCACAGCATTTCACATGTAAGTAACCAGTACACTGGTCCATTTATCATGAAACCAGTTTGGGAGAAGAAGATTTTTTAAGTTTTCACTATAGCCATATAAGGCAAAATAGCCCCGCCCCCCCCCCCCCCCCCCCCCCCCCCCCCCCTGGCGGCCATGTTTATCGACCAATCAACATGGCTTGAAGGAATCTGACAGAGGGTCATCCAAGGAACATTTCTTCAAAATTATTTGAAAATCTGCCAACCAGTTTAGGAGAAGAAGAATTTTGAAGTTTTTTTCATTTTCGTTGCCTTGAAAACCAGAATTCATTGAGAGGATGCTTTCTGTGAAGTTTCATCCCAATTGACCCACTGGTTACTGAGGAGAAGAAGTTGACGGACGCCGGACGCCGGACAAAAGGCGATCACAATAACTCACCTTGAGCAAAGCTCAGGTGAGCTAAAAACCAAATTGTATTTTATATATTTATAAATGATATTCCTTTTAATTAATTTATTGCCATTCAATGAACAAGGTCACAGCTGAAATACAAATCAATAACTAAAAGTAGTCTCTGCACAATAGTTTATTATAAGCTTATGTAATTCAATATGTTTAACCCTTTCCAACATATGGACGCTTTCTGACGCCTCTGCAGCAGAAGACTTTTGAAAACATTTTGACAAAATGAGAATTTGCTCAAAATAAGCAATTTGTCCTTTTGCGACAATGTTTTCAGTTCTTTTCAATAATTACATTTCCATTTATAGAGATTTTTTTTATAGCTTTGCTCAGATGTTTTCAAAGTCGTCTGCTGCAGATTTGTTGTATGTGGGAAAGGTTTTAATCAAGACACCTGTCTTAGCCCCTGGTAGAAGAAATACATTGCATGTTAGAGGTCACTTCTCCTTACAGGTTCCTATGTTGTAGACACTAGCATGAGAACAATCCTAATGTTGGGTTAAATGGGGAAAAACCCAGAAAGTAAACTGTGGAACTATGTACAAAAAGAAGCATTTTACTTCTATATACTGGAACAATTAAGTACGCGGAATATTATTTAATCTCAAGTTTATTTATAATTCAAACTTCTAGGAAAACAATATCAACTTTTTAAGAAAATGATTTGAAATAATCAAACCAATTGAAAAGCAGACTATTGTGTAAAAATAAAATATAAATAAAGCTTTAAGGGAAAACCAGCATAAAGGTAAGAAATTAATTATTTTGTAAATCTAGCTTTTTTCACCACATTTCTTTTCTGCTTTTGCTCAGTCGGTAGCGACGCGGGCTGTCAATCCAGGGGTTGTGAGTTCGAATCCCGGCTCGGCCAACTTTCTTTCCGACGATTGACAAAAGTCAATGCGACATGCGTCATTCGTCTTCCACCACTGGGCTAAGCCTATGTGGAAAAGCAGCCAGTTGCTTGGGAAGATTGTTGTGTGGAGTACTGGTGTGAGAAAACCAGTATATACATGAGTAGGTGAACTGGCCGCTGTGATATAACTGAGAAATTGTTTAAAACGGCGTTAATCCCAAATCAATCAATCAATTTTCTGCTTTTATAAATTGGATTGGTATGATTTGTTTCTGCAATTATTTACAGACAAGATTTTAAAAATAGTTAAAATCTAGAATGGAGTGCTCCGCGGAGCATGGTGTGTCACCTGCACCTGCTCATTGAAAGTGTGTCGAAAAAAAGTGTTGGACAGACAGACAGACGCCGGACAAAAAAGTGTGACGAAAAAAGTGTGACCGACAGACAGACAGACGCCAGACAAAAAAAAAGTAATCCCTAAGTGCCTACCATGCTACGCAAGGTGACACAAAAAGGGATTGCTCTTTACAAGATTTCACAACAAGTCTTCTATAATTCAATTCCATGAGAGTTTTATTGATACTTTCATACCATATAACCATTTCTCACATACAACAAATCAAATACATAGGGAAAATGTGTAAAAATAGCTGAAAGTAGAGAATTGAAAACACTGTGGCAAATGATTATCAGCAACCTTCTCCTTTTGAAATAATGTTTTAAAAATTCATATTAAAACTTGTTAAAAATTGTTGATTAAAACAATTTTTAAGTACTGTGAGTTCGACCACTGAAGGTCGAATAAAGGAAACCTGAAACTGACAGCCCTTTGTCCTGGACAAAACCTTATATTTTCCCTTTTTACTACATTTAATCCTTTCCCTCATACAAATGCATGTTTATGCCTCTGAAGCAGATGTCTTTTGAAAACATTGTGACAAAAAAGGAATCACTTGTCATAAGAAATTTCTCGTTTTGCCACAATGCTTTCAACTCTTTTCAATTATAATACTTTCATTTACAGATATGTTATATTTTTGCCAAGATGTCTTCAAAGGTTCCCGCTGCAGGATTTGATTTTTGAAAGGGTTATAATCATTATATCTGCAATATGTTTAATTGTTGTACTTTTTCGACAACCTTCATTTCCTGTAAATGTTTATTGATATTTATTTAAGTACATTGTTTTGGCCATCACATGTAATTCATTGAGTTGGCATCGAAATAATAAACTAGAATGGAGTGCTCCGTCAAATGTCCCAAAATATGCCCGTCCTGTTTTTTTGAGACCATGTATAGTGATAATTGGTTGTACGTCAGACAAATTTAGAAAACGGACACTGTTTAAACAGTTTTGGCTTTCGAGGGACATAAGTGTGGAGTGACTACGATAACGTGGTTAGTTATCAAACTTGACCAAGATATTCTGCCCATCAACATATTGTCTAAATTTGGAGATGATCAAATAAAATGACTACAGCGATATGGCTGTTAATCGAACTTGTCCGAGATATTTTGCCAATAAACATTCTGACTAAATTTGGTGGTGACTGGTCAAAGGCTTCTTAAGTTATTGAGCAGACAAGACCGATTTTAGGTAATTTCTGTCATTAAAGGGCAATAACTCTAGAGTGACTTGAGCAATATGGCTGATTAAGAACTTGTCCGAGATACTATGCCCATACACATTCTTACTAAATTTGGTGATGATTGGATAAAGGCTTCAAAAGTTAGTGATCGGACGATACCTTTTTGAGGTAATTTATATATAAAAAGGGCAATAACTCTGGATTGACTACAGCGATATGGCTGGTTATCGAACTTGTCCGAGATATTATGCCAATACACATTTTGACCAATTTGGTGGTGATTGGATAAAGGCTTCTAAAGTTATAACAGAGCAGACAAGATCAATTTTAGGTAATTTCTATAATCAAAGGGCAATAACTCTAGAGTGACACAAGCGATATGGCTAGTTATCAAACTTGTCCGAGATATTATGCCAATACACATTTTGATCAAATTTGGTGGTGATTGGACAAAGGCTTTTAAAGTTATTGAGCATAAAATATCAATTTTAGGTAATTTCTATAATTATAGGGCGGTAACTCTCGAGTGACAGGAGCGATATGGCTAGTTAGCAAACTTGTCTAAGATATTATGCCAATACACATTTTGACTAAATGTTGTGATGATTGGACAAAAGGTTCTAAAGTTATTGGGCTGACAAGACCAATTTTAGGTAATTTCTATAATTAACGGGCGATAACTCTCAATTTACTTAACCCTTTCCCTCATACGACAATTCTGCAGCAGACGACTTTGAACGTATTTTGTCAAAACATAGAAAATCTCCATAATTGAATGGAAATCCTATGACAAAAAGTGGAAAACAATGTGGCAAAAGGATTTGCATGTTTTGTGCAATTTCTTCTTTTGTCACTATGTTTTCAAAAAGCCGTCTGCTGCAGAGGCGTCAGAAAGCGTTTATATGAGGGAAAGGGTTAAGTGATATTGCTAGTTATCAAACCTGTCCAAGATATTATGCAAATACACATTCTGACCAAATTTTGCGATGATTGGACAAAAGCTTCTTAAGTTATTTAGCTGACAACATACTGGACGACGCCCGCCCGTCCGTACGCTGCAGGTAAAAATTGGGCGTATAAAAACGTTATTCTTGCATGTGCAATTAAACTTTGATCAGAAAAATGTGATTGTCATGATGAAAACACATATAATTCTCCATAATACACCCAAAAATGAATCTCTCGAACTACTGAAATATCAAACTATATAGTTTTGCCCCTACAAAAAAAAAAAAATCTCCTCAGAAATATCAAACTATATATTGTTGCCCCTACAAAAACATCTATCTCCTCAGAAATAAAAAACTATATATTATTGCCCCTACAAAAACATAATTTCCTCAGAAATAACAAACTATATATTATTGCCCCTACAAAAACATCTATCTCCTCAGAAATAAAAAACTATATATTATTGCCCCTACAAAAACATATATTTCCTCAGAAATATCAAACTATATATTGTTGCCCCTACAAAAACATATATCTCCTCAGAAATTTAAAACTGTATATTGTTGCCCCTACAAAAAAACACATCTATCAAACTATATAGTGCTGCAACTAATATTTTTGGACAGTAACATTTCTCCTGATCAGGTGACAATAAATTTGGACGGTTTTGATATCAACCAAAACATTATGTGAATTTTGTATCGGAAATGTAATTGAGGTACAATAATACTAAACTTCTACTGCCCTACCAGATATATCGGTCAACCGGCTTTAGCAACAACTATAGGTTTAGGTAGCCACTTGACTTGATAGTGTACTAAAGTGGCAATTTCTGAATATTTCACAGACATTAACCAGTCATCTGCATTAATAACAGGATTTGAGTTTCTCACATTTCAAGTCCTCCAAATTTAATTTTTTTTTGGCAAAACATAAGCATATACAAGAATACACTTAATCCAATCAAAAGTTATGGAATTTGTCCTCCAAGGTGCATTTTTCAGCAAAACCCTTGCAAAACCCTCGACATATATACAAGATTACACTTTATCAAATCCAAAGTTATGGAACTTGTTCTACAAGGTCATTTGATGATATCCAATTAGTGTGTGAAATTTCAAAGCATTAGCATCTGTAGTTTGTGAGAAAAGCATGCAAAATTTAACCCAAAAAGAACATTATTAAGTCAAAATTTAATGTAGAGTTATGGGACTGACATCCAATAAGTGTGTCAAGTTTAAAAGCAATAGCATATATGTGGTTTGTGAGAAAAGACCTTTAGAGCAAAACTTTAACCAAAGCTGCAACACTCACAGATGCCGACGCAAAAGTCTTCGATAAGTCAAGCTAAAAAACTAAACTTTAACATTGTTTGATATGGCGTAATACTTTATCTAATAAACGTGTGTTCACAATTTGAAGCCATTCTAACACAAAAATTGAGGTTCTATGTCAAATGATCAAAATCCACCAAAACCCACCAAAATTCATGTTTTTTACACACCAAAAGAAGATCACACTCAGCATCTTCAGTGTCCAATGTGAAGAACGGTATTAGATGCAACTATGATCAAAGTTTGAAAGCCTAAGCAGCACTAAAACTTATTGAAACAAGTAACTGTAGGATTGCAAGCAATACCATAATCCCCTACCGGTTTGCACGTTTTGACTTATTAATATTCTAAGTCCAAAAAGGGGCATAACTCATAAAAATTTTTACGAAATCCCATGAAACGCGAACTTGATCTGTGACACATGATTACAAAGCCATATACAAAATTTCAGCTCAATATCTCAATGCATGTAGAAAAAAAGTGCGGAAAACGAATATTCTAAGTCCGAATATTCTAAGTCCAAAAAGGGGCATAACTCATTAAAAAATTGACGAAATCCCAGGAAACGCGAACTTGATCTGTGACACATGATTACAAAGGCATATACAAAATTTCAGCTCAATACCTCAAAGCATGTAGAAAAAAAGTGCGGAAAACTGATTTGCCGGACTGACTGACTGACTGACAGATGGACTGACGGACTGACGGACGGAGTGCAAACCTAAGAGTCCCCTTCGGCACGCCGGTAGGGGACCAAAAAAAAAGTAAAACAAGAACTGTCCGCAAGACAGCATGCTCGACTTTTCGTCTACTTAATACTCGAGTCAACAGACATTATTGAGATAGTGGATTGATTGTATAGTAACATAAATCAAGTTGGATAAGTCTAGGGCGAAATTAATACATAATATGGATGTTCAATACGTGTGTGAAGTTTCATAGCAAATAGCATCTTTGAATTGTGATAAAAAGCGTTGCATGCAAAATTTGCTAAGTCCCAAAAGGGGCATCATTCAGTCAAAATTGAATGGGTTATGGGAGTGTCCTGCAAGATCATGTGAAGACGTCAAATAAGTGTGTGAAATTTCAAAGAAAAAGCATTGTTGGCATTTTAGAAAAGGCTTTGCATGCAAAACTTTAACCAAAGATGCAAAGTCAACACCTACACTAAAACACTGATTATTCTTCGAACAGTCAAATTAAAAACAAATTTTTGAGGTCAACACAAATGTTTGACACAGCCACCATCACCAGAAAAGCAACACTTTCGCCACAATAAGACCAAAAACTGTTTGTTTACCGGTCATCTTCATTGAAAACATCTGAGAGAAAAAAAATCGTTACATTTGCAAAAATAAAAGAAATTAATTATTTTAGTATTGAGCTATGAAGATATTCATTGTGGGAAAAGAAGAATCAAAAAGAGTCTGTAGCAGAGAAAGGGTTAAATTCTACTCATCATACACAAAATATTTCCTTGTTTTAAACCTGTTTGGAAGTTTCCGACAACAGCATGAGAAATGTGTCAAAGGATCTTCTCTTTCATGTATAACTGGACAGGGTACTTTTATATTCATTAATTTATCTTGCTTCAAATATTTCAGAATGGCAGAATTCTACAACAGTCCTCCAGTCAAATCACTAGATGTTGACACAGCAACAGAGAAGGCTGTAGATTTTGTAAAAATCAATGCTGTCCGTGTTGCATGTATGGAAAAGGCATTGGGCGTGATAGGAGTTGCATGCCATATAACTGGGAGTCGATCAGAAGGAGTGCATGTTGGAAGCTCCGACACTGACATTATTATTGAAAGCATTGACATTGAAGCAGTATCTAATATTAGTTCCAGTAAAAATTACCATCTTGAAGTGTTTGTTGATACTTCATTCAACAAACCTGGATATGCAATGCTCAGACTAAAACATGATGACCTTGAAAAAGACCTTCATATTACAAAATGTGTACAGAAACCTGCGAAATTTCTATGTGACAATATAGCAGAGACTTATTATCTATCAAATAAAAAAAGTATTGAAGCGGTTAGCATATTTGCTGCCTTTACATTACCTTGGTCGGGTGGCCGACTTACACAAATGGAGATTAATGGTCCTGCAAAGCATTTTACAGTAGAAATGGGTCAAGAAAACAGTGACATAGATATTCTTTATGTCATTCCCTGCAGGCAGACTATGCAGGAAATCATCACATGGCAAGGACGACAGCGAACATGGCCATCATCAAAAATATTGGAACAAGCTTCAGCATTACCGGTGTTTCTTCTACCTGTTGGCCATAGACTGAGCAGTCCTGAAGTACAGGACTGTCAGTGGAAATTATCCTTTAATTTACATGAGAGAATCCTGATGAGATGCTTAAACGGACCCCAGGTATTATGCTGTAATATCCTGAAAGCACTTAAGTATCACCTCAAGGAAAATCAGGAGATGCATGGAAATGTATTTGACGAATCAATTCTTAAGTCTTACTTCTTCAAAACTTGCTTTCTTTGGACACTTGAACAGATTCCGCATACAGAGTGGTGCAATGAGAAAAGAATTCCAAACACGATTCTTTGTTTGCAATATTTCAAAACATGTCTAAATAATAGATGCATTCCTCATTATTTCATACCAGAACAAAACCTTCTGGAAGGAAAAGGTCTTGATACAACAGACACTTTCAAGTTTGAAAACTTTCTGTCCAGTATTTGCAATATAGATCATCCATTGTGGGAGTATTTACTAGACAAAGTTATCACTATACAGAACAAGGTATATATGAAAAAGCAACCTATTATTGGTGCTGTCAGCACATGTCGTAACCTGATGATATTGACTGTCAAAACAACAAGCCAAACAGAAGCCCTGGAGGCACTTATGCAACAGAAGGATATCATAGAAAATTTGCCAACAGATACTGGTCTATATGACACTGATTTCAAAGATAGCATGATGATGGCATTACAATCTCAAGTCGGAACTCTTCAATGTCTGCTTGGAATGAATGGAATGGATTTACTGAGAGAAACAGAGGAATTAGATTTCTGCTCAGTAAAACTAAGGGTTGCCACAGTATTCTACTGGATGGGCAATTTGTATGAAGCCTCTAAGATAACAGGGATGGTTATTGAAAGAAACACAACAAACATCATGTACTACACTGGTTTTACTCATGTTAAAGATCCAACTTTCAAAGATGTGGAAAACTGCATGAAGGACTGGAAATCTTTGATGATGGACAACATTTACTATGATCTTCTGTTCATCCCAGCTGAGAAAGCATTGTGTCTACCAGCTGTTCAACTCCAACTTTGTGAGGGTCGTGGTTTCGTTATAAATCCACTTGTCTATGCACACTACCTTCAATTCAGTATCATGCACAAAACTGATGTTGACAAGAGTGAACTGAGAGGCTTTCTTCACAACTTGCAGAAAATGATAGACGGAGGAGAGAAAGCAGGCTTTCACTTCACGGACTGGGAAATTGTAAGCTTCTGTTATCTCCAGCTTGGAGACTTCACCGAATCCTATCAGAATCTGATAACAGCCATGAAGAAACGAGACTCGGGTACGGCTCAATACTGGCTATTAGCATTACTTGTTTACCAATGTTATCAGGTATAAAAAAAAAACTTGAACATGTTAATACAAAGAGAGCATTATATGGAGGACAATAAAGTTTAAATACACATATTATAATCATTTATTGATTCAAATGATTCAGGAAGTAAAATTGTGTTCAGGACAAATTCATGCTTACCAACCTTCTCTCATCCAGTCATCCTCAAGAGGGAGTTTCATGATCTCAAAGTGGGAGATTGGGGTTTGAAGTGGGAGATTTTCAGCGCGATGAATTTAACAGTAGAAATTTTCGCAATTGAATGGAATTTAGATAACTATGCAGGATACAATAATTTCAATATTAAAAGGAAAAGAATAAAAAATACTGATTTTGAGAATGTTTTCCATTTAACAGAATATTTTCAAAAATAATTATTTAAGTATCATTTTGGCATGTTTTCAAGTCCATGCATTGATATTAACAAAACCTTTAACTGTGGTTAACTAGACAATAAAGCAAGTTGTCTGTTGTGTCAATGGCTTTTCATATTGTATCCAAGAAAATAAACATCTGAACAACATTTTAATTAGACTTTTGAATGAAAAACTGTTTACCAATGGAATCTTTGTTAATCTAATGACACAGGGAGAATAAAATTACGCAAAATTTAGTTGAGAGACACACATTTTTTTAAATTTCGAAAATCGTGAGTTTTGACCTCACGATCGTGGGAGTGGAATTACCCTATTCAAATCATGTGACTCACAATTGAATCTGGAGGGTTGGTAAGCATTCAATTTGTAATTTCTTGTCATTACAATACCATATGACCAATGGTTGAAATTGATGTCATTTCTCATAATTACAGTAATATTTGAGATAAGTAACTGCGTTTATTTTTAATGTTTTCATGGCTCAGATATGTTTCACTTAGGAAGTGATCACATAATTTGATGTTATTACATATAGTCTGGGTAACTGATCATCATGGGAGATGTTTTAAATGTGCACCTGTAATATTGAAACTTTGTTATGCCTTGTATATATACAGAAGAGTGAAAAAGGTCTTACTGTTATACATGTTATCTATTGTTACAGTCTTTCATTCACTCATTTGTTTTTCATTAATTCATTCTTTAATATTTTTTTTATATTCCTTGGTTTAAGTGTATGATCACTAATTTATTGGAAAATAATTAATGTAATTACACTTTCAAATTCTGAGCTGTATTATTATATTGACTGATATATTAATTTGTGACAATACTGCATATTTTCTATGCTGTTGCATTGTTGTTTTATATCCCCTTTAATTAAAAATGTTAGTGTATCACAGGAAATAACACATTGAAATTGAAATTGTCTCTTTATTTCTGGCATTCTCACACTAGAACTCCACACAACATTCTTCCCAGATAACTTGCTGCCTTCCAAAACAGAATGTGGCAGAAGAATAATGCTCAATAATTTTTGATAATCAACAAAAATAATCAATGGTTGAGCAGAGACTTGAACTCAGAACCCCTTAATTGATTGCTTTCATCATTAACGACTGACCTATTGGGGCTCAACCGTCATAGTATTTAAACCAAATTGACAAACTTTATGTGCAAAAGTATCACTCAGGATAGATTTACAATGTCAAAAGTTTACTGATGAAGCAACTCTATAAACCTACTGAAGTCTTCACAATAAAGATACATTGAACTAGGCTATCGGTCCTTCAGGATTTGTCTTGTGCCTAGTTCTAGTAATTATACTTTCATCTATGGGAATATTCCATAGCTTTGCTTAGATAATTTCAAAGTTGTCTGCCTCAGGTTTGATGAGTCACACTGTGTCTGCATGAGGAAACGGTTGATCAACAACAATTGATTCTCTCCATGAGAAATGGTACATGTTGGCTTTTGAGAACCGTGCAGATAGACAATATCAAGGTTATCAATCCAATCAACCGTCCATACAGACGATTTCTGTAGCTCTGACTTTTGAAACCATTGTTTCAAAAGGAGAAACTGCTCATAATGACGATTTTTTTTTGGCCAAAATATTTTCAATTCTATGCAATAGTAACTGCTTACATTCATTTATAGAGATATTCCATATTTTTGTCAAGACATTTTTAAAGTCATCTTCTGAATATCTGCTGAATGTGGGAAAGGGTTAACAATTATGAGCAATTTCTCCTCTTACCACAATGTTAAAAAAAGTTGTCTTCTGCCAAGGCGTCAGAAAGCATCTATATGTTGGAAAGGGTTAATCAATTCAGTTCACAGAATTCAGAAGTCAATTACAAACAAGATAAATCATGCAATACATGAAGAGTAAATAAGTTAACCCTTTCCCACATACAACACATCTGCAGCAGACGACTTTGAAAAACAGTGACAAAAACCTTAAAAATCTCCATAAAAGATAGCTTAATTGTTAAATAAAGTTGAAAACATTGTGGCCAAAGGAGAAATTGCTCATCATGAGCAATTTCACCTTTGGCCACAATGTTTTCAAAAGTTGTCTGCTGCAGATTCGTCAAAATGCTTCTGCAGGTGGGAAAGGGTTAAGTCAATGTTAATGACCTTACACTGAAAATGAAAATTGTCCCACTAACCTCTATAAATGCGAGACCCTGTGAGACAGTACTGTCGTCTACTGCGACAATGTGCCTCAACTCTGTCAGGACTTGTGACATGATGAGCTGATTGTGGTGATACGTCCATACTGCTACAAGGAGCTGGTTCTCATTTGTGTTACCGCTAACCTAGAATAAAGAGGATCATAATTTAACCTGTTGATACCTGCTAGGCGGACACCTTTTGGAAACATTGTATATAAACCCTTTCCAACGTAAAACAATCATGCAGCAGACGACTGTTAAAACATCTAGACAGAATAGGGGAAATCTCTATAAATAAATGTACATGTATAACTAGAGTTGAAAACATTGTGGCAAAAGGAGAAAATTGCTTATCATGGGCAGTTTCTTTTATCCCAATGTTTTCAAAAGGAGTGTGCTGCAGAGGTATCATTGTAGGCTTAGGTTTACTACAGTTCCAAGATTCTGAGTATTACATAATTTGTTGTCAGATGTTTTCAATGTAGATTAATCTTAACTCTTTACCACATACAACAAATCTGCAGCCAACAACTTTGAAAAGGTCAAGGCAAACTATGTTAAAGAAATGAAAGTATAATTAATATTGAAAAGGGCCGTAAACCTTATTGCAATACGAAAATGTGCTCTTTAACCCTTTTCCACCTATAGACGCATTTTGACGCATTTTGACGCATTTTGACGCATCTGCAGCAAACAACTTTTGAAAACATCATGACAAAAGAATAATGATACAATTATACAGATTTTTCGATATTTTTTAGTAGATATTTTCAAAGTCGTCTGCTGCAAATAAGTCAAAATGCTTCTATAGGTGGGAAAGGGTTCAGAACAACTACTCCTTTGGCCAACAGTCAATTATAAGTCTGCATGAGGAAATGTGAAAAAACATCATATAAGGCAACTGGTTCAAAGTTAACCCTTTCCCCTTGTACAGACGCTTTCTTACCACTCTGCAGTAGATGACTTTAAAAAACATTGTGCCAAAGGGATAAACTAATAATAATGACCAGTTTCTCCTTTTGCTAGAATGTTTTCAGCTTTATTCAATAATCATGTTTTCCTTTATAGATTTTACACAGCAATGTTGTGCGTGGGAAAGGGTTAAAACATGACCCGATATGATTGTTTTATGCTGCTCACACTGTTTAGAGTGAAGTGAAATTTGACATCGCACATTTTCCAGTCTAGTCCAGTAAATCATGGATCACCGGTCAGTGTTACATGTCTGTCTTAATTGAATCACTTTTGAAATGACTTAAAATGAATAATAACCAAACAAACAATTAAATCAAATAAAAATATTTTGAAATGGTCCACTGTCATATCATCTGTGTATTAAACAATGTAATGCTTTTTAGAAAATTATAAGTTCAATTTTAATATAGAGATGAAAAGAAAACAAGAGGGCCAAGATGGCCCTAAATCGATCACCTGAATGATAGTAAATTAGAAGCAAATATTTAACTGCAAATATCTGTGAAAATTTAATCAGGAGTTCAAATAAAACTGCAAGGAGTGGACACTCAGTAAAAGAAATAGTTTATCAGTAAATGCCATTTGTATCTTGAAATCTAACAAGAACTTTAATAAGAATGGAATTATAAAGTTTTGTCATTTTGCACCTTTTCTGATGCGGCTTTGCTGCCCTGTTTGTCAACGAAATCAATATGGCTTGAACAGTTTTTGTAGAGTCACTCAAAGAACATTTCTGCCAAATTATCTTGGAATCTGACAAATGGATTATGGAGATGGAGGTTTTTAAAGTTTGGGTATTTTTCTCAATTTCTGATGCCGCAGCAACAAAAGTTCTACATAGAATGTAAGTCTTTGAACAATTTTGAAAGAGGACCATCAAAGGAACATTCCTGTGAAGTAACGTTGAAATTGGTCGAATGGAATGGTAGGAGTTGTCATTTGTAGCTAAAAGTTCAATTTACCCCTTTTGTGATGACGCGAGGTTGCTATGATTTTGTAATCAATCAATACGGCCAATATGAAAAGTCATTGACACAACAGACAACTTGCTTTATTGTCTAGTTAACCACAGTTAAAGGTTTTTAGATCACCTAGAGCCAAAGGCTCAAGGTGAGCTATTCTGATCACTCTGTGTCCGTCGTCGTCCGTCGTTAACTTTTAGCTTTAAACATCATCTTCTCCTGAACCGCAAGAACAATTTCCACCAAACATCACAGGAATGTTCCTTTGGTGGTCCTCTTTCAAAATTGTTCAAAGATTTAAATTCCATTTAGAACTTTGGTTGCTGCGGCATCAGAAAGGGGACAAAATGTCCGAACTTTAAAAATCTTCTCCTCTGAATCTGCATGTCAGATTCCAATATAGTTTGGTAGAAATGTTTCTTGGGTGACCCTCTACAAAGATAGTTCAAGGCATACTGTTTGGTTGAAAAACATGGCAGTCAGGAAGCATAAGAAAAGGGGCAAAATCATCTCGTTAACTTTTAGCTTTAAACATCATCTCCTCCTAAACCACAGGACCAATTTCATCCAAACTTCACAGGAATGTTCCTTTGGTGGCCCTCTTTCAAAATTGTTCAAAGATTTAAATTCCATTGAGAACTTTGGTTGCTGCGGCATCAGAAAGGGGGCAAAATGACCAAACTTTAAAAATCTTCTTCTCTGAATCTGCCTGTCAGATTCCAATATAGTTTAGTAGAAATGTTTCTTGGGTGACCCTGTACAAAGATTGTTCAAGGCATACTGTTTGGTTGAAAAACATGGCAGTCAGGAGGCATCAGAAAAGGGGCAAAATGACAAAATTTGGAAATTCCATTTTTTTTTAAGTCCTTGTCTGATATTAAGAAAATTGAATAGGAATCTTACTTCAGTGATCCTCTACTTATTGACGCCTCTGCAGCAGACAGCTTTTTGAAAACATAGTGACAAAAGAAGAAATTGCTCAAAACAAGCAATATCTCCTTTTGCCACAATGTTTTCTACTTTTAGTCATAGGTTATCCATTCAATTATAGAGATTTTCTTTTTTTTGACAGAATATGTTCAAAGTTGTCTGCTGCAGAATTGTCGTATGAGGGAAAGGGTTAATCCTGAAACCCTACTCATAATAATCATGTTAATACCTTCCATTCGCCCAATGAAGAATTTCAGTAATGTGATGTTTTGTGAAAAAAGGTAAGTGAGTTGTGTTCTGAGTAAAACAAACATAGGGCTATGCTAGCAGTATATATCAAGATCAACATGGCATCCGTCTCTGCACTCTTCACCAATTAGTCACGGAAGGTTCTAAGAAATCTTTAATTAAACTTATTCATTTGACATTGATTGTAAAAACAAGCTTTCAGCTTATATTAATCACGTTGATGTCAGCTTCCTGGAGAACCAGTACTCACGTTGTTTGTGTGTAAAAAATCCCAAAGGCTCATCATGGGATTCAAACCCGGAACCTTTCGTACGAGAGGCCAATGCTTGACCACTGCACAACTTTCTGACACACAAAATATATTAACAAGAACTGTCGGAAGACAGCGCGCTCGACTATTTCACTGCTTATTTAAGTTACTGAGATATCGACTATTATGTAGATGCATGCAAAACATTAACCAAAGTTTCTTAAAGGGTGATAACTTGCATTATATGCAGGATAAAGTTATAATCTTGATTATTTTTATAGATGAGATGGTTGGGAAGGGTTGTATAACGTTTCAATGGAATGTATCAAGTAGTTACTAAGATATGGACTCTTAATGTAGTTGCACGCAAACTTTTAACCATAATTTCTAAGTAAAAAAAGGGCAACAATTTGCATCGTATGTAGGATAGAGTTATCTCAATTGGTTGTGTATATAGTTGTGAAATTGGGAAGGGTTGTATAAAGTTTCAATACAATGCTTCAAGTAGTTACTGAGATATGGACTTTTAATGTGTTTCACACAAAGCTTTAACCAGAATTGCTTTAAGTAGTTACTGAGATATGGACTTTTAATGTAGATGCACACAAAACGTTAACGCAACTACAAAAAACTTTAACCAGAATTTCTAAGTCCTAAAAGGGCCATAACTTGCATAAAATGATGGATGGAGTTATTGAACTTGATTGTTTACATAGGTGTGATGGTTGGGAAGGGAGATATAAAGTTTCAATGCAATGCATTAAGTAGTTACTAAGATATGGTCTCTTAATGTAGTTGCTAGCAAAAATTTAATCAGAATGTCCAAAAAGGGCCATAACTTGCATACACTGCAGGATAGAGTTGTTTAACTTGAAAATATACATAGGTGTGATAGTTGGGAAGGGTTGTATAAAGTTTCAAAGCAATGCATCAAGTAAATACTAGGATATCAAGTCTTAATGTAGTTGCATGCAAAACTTTAACCAAATTTCTAGGTAAAAAAAGGGCCATCATTTGCATGTTTGGGAAGGGTTGTATAAAGTTTTAATGCAATGCATCAAGTAGTTACTAAGATATGGTCTCCTAATGTAGGTGCACGCAAACTTTTAACCAGAATTTATCATTAAAAAAAGGGCCATAACTTAATAATATATATAGGTGTGATAGTTGGGTAGGGTTGTATAAAGTTTCAATGCAATGCATCAAGTAATTACTGAGATATGGGCTCTTAATTTAGTTGCACGCAAAACTTTAACTAGAATTTCTAAGTAAAACAAGAGCGCCAAATGTCACAAAATACACCCGTCCTGTATAGTGATAATTGTTATTGAGCTGACAAGATTTTAGGTAATTTCTATAATTAAAGGGCGATAACTCTTGATTGACTAAAAGCGATATGGCTAGTTATGGAAATTGTCCGAGATATCATGCCAATACACATTGTAACAAAATTTGGTGGTGATTGGACAAAGGCGTCTAAAGTAATTGAGCTGACAAGACCAATTTTGGGTAATTTCTATAATTAAAGGGTGATAACTCTTGATTGACCAAAGAGAGATGGCTAGTTATCGAACTTGTCCGAGATATTATCCCAATACACATTCTGACAAAATTTGGTGATGATTGGACAAAGGCTTCTAAAGTTATTGAGCTGACAAGACCAATTTTGGGTAATTTCTATAATTAAAGGGCAATAACTCTTGATTGACTAAAGCGATATTGCTAGTTATCGGACTTGTCCGAGATATTGTCCCAATACACATTCTGACAAAATTGGGTGATGATTGGACAAAGGCTTCTAAAATTATTGAGCTGACAACATACTGGACGCAACCCGCCCGCCCGTATGCCACAGGTAAAACTATAATACGATCCGTTTTTTTTTCAAAACGGGCGTATAAAAAGGGACATAACTTGCATAAAATGCAGGATAGGTAGGGTTGTATTAAGTTTCAATGCAATGCATTAAGTAAATACTGAGATATGGACTTTTAATTAAGTTAAGTTAAGGGCCATAATTTGCATAAAATGCAGGATAGTTATCTAACTTGATAATCTTCATAGATGTGATAGTTGGGTAGGGTTGTAGAAAGTTTAAATGCAATAAATGTAGTATTTAAGTACTTGCATGCAAAACCTTAACCATGGTGTGACCTGGACACCAAAGCCGACGCCGACGCCGGGGTGAGTAGTATAGCTCTCATATAGTCGAATGGTCAAGCTAAAAACTGTCTTTATCTAAATTCAATAGCATGGATGCCCTGGCATATCTTTATCCCTTTCCCTCATACGACAATTCTGCAGCAGACGACTTTGAACAAAACATAGAAAATCTCCATAATTGAATGGATAACCCATGACAAAAAGTGGAAAACATTGTGGCAAAAGGAGAAATTGCACGTTCTGTGCAATTTCTTCTTTTGTCAATATGTTTTCAAAAAGCCAGAGGCGTCAGAAAGCGTCTATATGAGGGAAAGGGTTATCTACGTGTGCAATATTGTTGTTTTTTTCTGTAAAGCATGGCTTATTTATTACTCCTCCTCTAGGCCAGTTACACTTACCCTTAAAGCTGGTATAAACTTGTGACAACAGGGTTCACAGTTGAATAGCCCTATATAGTCAAACATTCTACCTTCAAATCCTGGCATACAATGGTCTGTGCATTCTGAATCACTGAAAAAACATTTAATACCAGGGCTCTGAATAAGGGGCACATTTCATATTATGTAATACTTACTTGACCACTAAACCCTATGTTGGTAGCGATGTGGGCTGTCAATCCAGGGGTTGTGAGTTTGAATCCCGGCTCGGCCAACTTTCTTTCCGACGATTGACAAAAGTCAATGTAGAAAAGCAGCCAGTTGCTCGGGAAGATTGTTACGAGGAGTACTAGTGTGAGAAAACCAGGAAATACATTAGTAGGTGAACTGGCCGCCGTGATATAATTGAGAAATTGTTAAAAACGGCATTAAACCCCAATCAATCAATCAATCTTTGCCCTCTAAACCCTATGTTGTGGTATTCAAAACAATGGAAACCCCTATTTTACCTCAAAATCAGAATCTCTTTTTTCATTATAACAATCTATTACGCCGATGTTGTGGTACTCAAAAGAATGATAGGCCATCTGCGTAATGTATCGACCAGATCAGCCTGCGCTGTCCGCGCAGACTGATCCGGCCGACACATTCCGTCTTAGTGGGATATATGTATAGAGTAGTTATTCCTGAAACAGAAAATCCACAGAAGGCGACAAGTGTTTGTCCGGGTAGGCCTGTGTGGCATGTTTAGGCTGATCTGGGTCGATACTTTACGCCGAGTCGACACTGTTGGTTTTCTCCGCATGGAACATGTTTCAACAGTATCCAATTGTACATTTATAATTTATATTCATCAAGCATTCGACTACGATTGACCTCTAAACCCTATGTAGTTGTACTCAAAAGAATGGAAATCCCTATTTAACTTCAAAATCCTATGTTGTGGTACTCAAAAAAAATCAAAATTCTATTTGACCTCCAAACCCTATGATCTGGTATACTCAATATAATTGAAATCCATTTGAGATTGCTTAACATGATGTTGTGGTACTCAAGAGAATCATCTCACACTCATTGGTTTAATCATTTACCTCCTTAAAATCTAGGTCATTACACCAAATATGGAAAAACAAGTCCTGAAATGAACATTAGTTGGAAAATCTCCCTTTTCCATTGACATTAATTTGTTAAAATCATATATTTTAACTATGCTACGCTCTTGAGATGATTTATCATAAATAATGCATTTTACACATTTTAAGCCATCTCAAAAGTTATTAACCCTTTACCACGTATGGACACTGATCTTTCATGTACAGAGAATTTCCATTTGTTGCCTAGATTCTTTAAAAGTCATCTGCTGTATATTTGTTATATGTGTGAAAGGGTTAAATCAACCAAAAAATTAACCAGAGACCTTGTGTTCCCTTCAAGGGGATCAAGAGATATGGGGAAGACTTGAAATATAGTCATATAACCTTTGACCTCTTTTTATTGTGAACATGACCTTGAAATTGAACATTTGTGGTGACCGTGAGTTATGTCAAAATCTTTCAATCATATTATATTTAACATCTAACGAAGTGGACCATGATAGCCCTGTATTGCACAACATAGCAAAACTGTTTGAGCAATTTTGGCCGTAGACTACTACCGGAACATTTATATGAAATTATTTTGAAATTAGGCCAGATATTAAATTAAGTAGGAAATAACATTTTTTTTCTATTTTAAAGTCTGGAAACCATCTTTTGAAGCAGAGCACTTAAGATAGAGAGTCAACAAAGGAACATTCCTGTAAAGTTATTTTGAAATTCGACTAGTACTTTCAGAGAAGAAGATTTAAGTGGAAGGCAGACGGTAAGGGCTCATAATAGGTGACATAAAACATACTCATTATGATTCGCATGGCCAATGATATTACACAAATTGGAGCCAGATACATCTATGGATTTCAGTTTGGGCATTTGCTTCAGGGCTTCTCTGAACATGTCGACTTCGGAATCTGAATACATCATTTGTGTCTCTGATGATTGGCTTTCAAATCCATAGGAAAGATCGAGGTGCCTGTTTGAAATTTAATCAGAAATAAAAAATAAGTTTATTTGCATTTATAACAAATAAATTTCTAGTCTATCCTCTTCTCAAGATGCCTACAATTCGAACAATCTTTAACCTTTTCATGGATACAGATGAAATTTTACGCCATTGCAGCAGGTGATTATTGAATATAATGCTGGAGCCATATCTCATTTCCCCACAATGATTTAACCCTTTCCCTTATATAAACGCTTTCGGACGCCTCTGCAGCAGACGGCTTTTTGAAAACATAGTGACAAAAGAAGAAATTGCACAAAACGTGCAATTTCTCCTTTTGCCACAATGTTTTCCACTTTTAGTCATAGGTTATCCATTCAATTATGGAGATTTTCTGTTTTTTGACAAAATACGTTCAGTCATCAGCTGCAGAATTGTCGTATGAGGGAAAGGGTTAATCTGTTTCAACAACCTTATTTACCGGATACTTCAAAGGTTCTTGACATTACATTACTTTCCTTATCTGTTTTCAAAACAACTAATACTGCATCCATGGTGTTGTGGTTATATATTGTCCACCTATGGAGCCAGAGACCAGGGTTTGATCCCCAGTTGGTTCAAACTGAAGACTTGGTAACAATGGTAGAAATGGCTTCCCTCCTGGGCACTCAGGATTGCAGGGATAGCTCTACAACTGATCTATCATGTCAGAATAAACGATAACCAGGAAACGCTCTGATATACCCTAAATACTGTTAAAAATATCATATGAGGTGAACTATGCTCAGTGACATTAACAAAAGAAACAAAAACGTTATTGAATCTAATAATCTGACTTTTCCAACATACAAATAAGGAAACATTTCTTAAATTGATTTGAAAAGAAATGCTCCCAAATGTTTAAACTAGTTATAACCAGATACTTCACTGGCTTCATGCAAAACATTTGTAACTCCATTTTCATACAAACAGTTACAAGGTGAGGTTACAGCCCTTTTGCATGAAGCCATTAGTTTGCAAAGCAGGGGACTGTTACGCATATCATAACTGTCATGTAAGCATTCATAATATGAGCCGTTCCACAACAAAACCATCATTATGGCATCTGCATAATAAATCGACCAAGATCAGCCTGAGCAGTCCTCGCAGGCTAATCCGGGCTGATACATTCCGTCTCAGGGGGGATAGAGGTATAGAGCAATGATTCCTGAAACAGAAAATCCACATGAGGCGAAAAGTATCTGTCCGGGTTAGCCTGTGTGGCATGCTTGTTGGTTTTCTCATGGGAGGGCTCATGATCTCATACAGCAAGAAAACCTAAATTTACCTTAACTTCCTCAGTTGAGGGAGCTTTGAGAATAGCACACTTCCCAGTTCTATATCCATAATGTGTCGCCTTGTAGCATAGGACAGTACAAGGGAATGAAGGTTCCCCAACTTATGCACCATGTCCGTGTTGAGGAGGAACCATTTACAAGGATTAGGCATCACAGATATGATAGTAATAGACTGTAACTGTGTATTTTTTTCTATGATACAACAGAGTCTGTCAAAGACAGCGTAGGAGTTGGTTAGATTCTCCAGGCTACTATAACACATGTTGTAATGGAAACTGACCAGATTTGGAAGATATCTATCTTGGCTCTCTTGTTTGATGGTAGATGAAGATGAACAAGGAAACATATTGTCCGTATCCGAGTCCGAATCATGGGCTGCTGTGTCTGATGGGGATGAATTTTGAGATGCAAGAGAACCTGTCAAGTTTGATAAACTAGATTCTGAGAAATTACATGGGGACACCTTGTTTAGCTTTAACTTTGGCTTGGAATTATTTGTGTTTTTGTCCTGTTTCCAAACTTTTCTGTAATCTTCTCCACCACATAGTAGCTGTAGGAGACCCTCTATTTCACATTCTGTGGATTTCTGTTTTATCTTCAATCTAGTGATGTTTTTCAGGTTATTTTTAACAAGACATTCAAAGTTTTCCTTAATGAACTTATAATCATCAAAGCACGTGAACTCTAGCACTTTGATGGAATTCTGAGCTAGATGTGAGACATTGTCAGCTGTTAACATATACTTCCGATTGACAATCACACTATTACAAAACTGTGGGGTCCTCAAAATAGCATCAACATATGGCTGCTCAGCATCCTCACCAATCTGACACTTGAAATAATACTCTGTGATTTTGTTACCAAGCAACATGGAAAATGAAGAACATGCTTCATCACTGGACTGTTTAGAGCATTCAAGCAGAGATGCAAGAGTATCTAAGTGATTAACACAGTAAAAGATACAAATGTCTTGAAGGCTATCAATCTTACAGCTCATATCTGCTGACTAAGTGATCAATTTACTTATAATGTTCTTTATAGATGCAATGGAAACTGTTACAGTAAGTAACAAGAATTTTGTACAATTCTGTTACATCATCATCAGCTGTGGTATATTTGATTATTAATTTTAATTTATGACATTATGTTAAATGACCTTGGTTTGTATTGGTTCATGTTGGCTGAAAAAGAAAATACAAACAAAATTAACCGTTTCCCACATGTATACAAAAGCTCTGCAGTAGACAACTAAATACATCAAGGCAATTAGAGACACATCTAATGGATCTGCATCAAAATAATTCTGAAGACACTGTGACAAAATAAAAAATAGTACATGATGGGAATAAGTTATCTGCTGTATTCAATAAATTATATTTTCATTTATACATACAAAGATATTTTCAAAGTCGTCAGCTGCAGATGCTTTGTATATATGGGAAAGGGTACATACAGTCATGTACATCATATATAAGTTGCAGGGTTACAAATAACTTTTTTAGTGAATTCAGGGGCGTAGCTTGGCAATATAATCAATGTGTAGGCCGTCTCGTGAGAAAATCAACATTGTGAACTCTGTGTAAAGTATAGACCTGGATCAGCCTAAGCATGCCACACAGGCGTACCCGGATATACACTTTTCGCCTTCTGTTGATTTTCTGTTTCAGGAATCACTACTCTATCTATCCCCCCTGAGACGGAATGTGTCGGCCGGATCAGTCTGCGCGGACAGCGCAGTCTGATTTGGTCGATACATTACGCAGATGTGTATCGCCGCAGCTGCATTTTGGGGCATTTTTAGAAAAAATATGCCTAAGCGAGCTACGTCCCTGGAATTGGGTATTTACCCCATTGTTTTTCAGACAGTTGCTTTTTTTTTTAATTGAAGTAACAGGGATAATTTTACCCCATCATTTTTTTACAACTTGAAATCAACATGACAAAGGGAGACATTCAGCAAAGTCCCCTTTTTCCCATAATATGTCAATGTTGTTTAACTAATGCTTCTAGTTATTGGCAAATCTATATATTTGGGGATCCCTCATTCATCCAGACACTTTTTAAATTTAGTTTTGCTTTTATCTCTTTGCACAGTATACATCTAAGATAAGTATTTGTCTCGTTCACATCAAGCCATAAATACATTTTATTCCATGTGCATCATGTTTGATTTACTGTAAATTATTTAAGCAACACAAATGTATTGCTTTATTTTTTTACATTTTTTTTGCTTTTTTAAGCAAAAACCCTACTTATCTGTAGCCCTGAAGTTGTATTCTACTGTCTCTGTGGTGTTGGGGTTACGGTGTCACCCCTGGGAGCGGGAGTCCAGGTTTCAATACTCATTGGGTCATATCAAGATTTTAAGTCTTGTTAGTACCGGTAATAGATTCCCTCTATGGCGCTCAGGGTTGTTTGGATTACGACTGATACTTTAGTGTCAGAATAAATATTACCTGTAGAACTGATGATTACCGGTACCCAGGAAACGCCATGAAATACTGTCAGAATGGCGTGTCCAGTAGAAAACTAAACCTTTCCCAAATGTATGCAGATGTTTTTTTGGCAAAAATATGGGAAATCTCAAATTGTCACTCATGTTTTTGAACAGAAGTCCGAGCTCTATAATAATACAGATCTGTCAAAATGCATCTTAGTGCGTCGTCTGACACCCAGTGTTGTTGACTTCGCTATGGAGTAAACATTCGCTATGGAGTGTAGTGGAGTGAACAACCGTGGGTGTCAGAACATGCTTTGAAATTAAATAATTACTATTTACTAAACACCAGTATGGAATAAAGATTTTTTGAAAACTGGCCAAATAATATCAACCTCAAACATCCTAATTAAATAATGTAAAATTTGCCATATGAATTTAAGTTACGAGAAACAAAATAGGAACCTGTCATTCTGTTAGCCAGCTCGTAACATCTATATTTCGTGGTTATTCTGCAACCTTATGTATGTCATTTCATAACTGCATTTGTAACAGTTTGTAACAGTCATTCAGTTTTTAAAAAAATTGTAGAAATGATATAAATTATATATGTCTAGTTTTCTGTCTACAAAATGGATTTCATAACTTTAATGTGTACAAGGTTAACTTGATATACAGTCAAACCTCAGTGGCTCAAACTCACAGGGCCCACACTAAATAGTTTGACATATCCAATTTTTGCCGTTACAAAGATGATGAAGTGCTTTATCCTGACTATATTAATGTAGTTTGTGTTGTAATAACACATATGTAACAAGAGGGCCATGATGGCCCTAGTTCGCTCACCTTAATTATACAATGAACTGCAATGACAAGGAGATTTTTAAAGTTTTAGCAACATAAATTTTGTGCAAAATAATTTTTAAATCGGGCCAGCACTTTTGGACAAGAAGTTTTTTTAAGATTTGGCAATTTTCCCCTTTTCTAATGCCACAGCAACCAAAGTTCTACTTGGAATTAAATTCTTTGAACAACATTGAAAGGGGACCACCTTAGAACCATTTCTGTGAAGTTATTTTGAAATCTGGCCAGTACTTTTGGACAAGAAGATTTTTAAAGTTTTAACAATGCACATATAAGGAAAACAAGCCCCACCCCCTTGCGGCCATGGTTTTCAACGGATCGGAAATATTTGAACAAGCTTGGTAGGGGGTGCCCCAAGGAACATTTGTGCAAAATAATTTTTAAATCGGGCCAACACTTATGAACAAGAAGATTTTTTAAGATTTGGCAATTTTCCCCTTTTCTGATGCTGCAGCAACCAAAGTTCTACTTGGAATGAAATTCTTTGAACAACATTGAAAGGGGGCCACCTAAGGACCATTTCTGTGAAATTATTTTGAAATTATTTGAAATCTGGCCAGTACTTTTGAACAAGAAGATATTTTAAAGTTTTAACAATGCACATATAAGGAAAACAAGCCCCGCCCCCTTGCGGCCATGTTTTTCAACGGATCGGAAATATTTGAACAATCTTGGTAGAGGGTGCCCTAAGGAACATTTGTGCAAAATAATTTTCAAATCGGGCCAGCACATTTGGACAACTTTGAAAGGGGACCACCTAAGGACCATTCCTGTGAAGTTATTTTGAAATCTGTCCATTGGTTTAGTAGAAAAAGTCATTTGTATGAAATTGTTAACAGACGGACGGACAGACGACGACGACGCCGGACATTCAGTGATCACAAAAGCTCATAGGTGAGCTAATAATACCAGTGTTTTTCTTTTGATCGCAAACACATTTATGACAGAGATTTTAAGGTATTATTTAAAATTATTGATTAAAATATACGAATAGTTATCTTAATTGAAAACATCTCCTGTGCGAATATGATGTGATTAATACACACTGTCCCAATTAATGGAAGGTGTGAAAAACACTCGACTGAAAGGTGACAGTTTACAGTGACAGTTTACCTGTTCGTCCTATCCATGTGTAATATGTACACTATAGTTACGCGAAAGGGACCTTGCATTTAGTTTGAGAGTTCGGGGGAAGTTGTTCAAGCTATCAGTAGTAGAACAACTTGCATTATATAGGGTTTTGGTCGGGACCGAGACATGGTATGGACCGAGATACGAGTTCGAGCTATCCATGGTATTAGAGCTTTCCCATGTTCCTAGGTTTGACTGTATATAGATGTCATTGATTTTGTTTGATTAATGAATCATACATGATATAGTATACGGTACATGTATGCAGAAATTATTTTTAAAAAATTTACATTGTGAATTCATTAAGTACTGGTTCCAAAAAAAAAAATAATATATATATTTAACACATTATAGACTGATAGAAACTGATATGAATAATAATTAACTTTGCATATTTCTTTCATCAAATAAAGTTATAAACATGATTGGCGCAATAAGTATTATTCTGTTGAATGTGTGAAAATCACAGATAATTGAGTACACAAGTGGCAATATGACCTTTTAACTTTTTTACTTAATTAAAATATTATATTGTAACGTTTACCGGGTCCTTCATGGAGTTATTAGCCTCCGCGGGTCACTCATCCGGGTACTAACCTGGATGTATGTTGCTTAAAAATTCAACCACTTTACCAATGTTGCACTCACTATAAAAGCTGACTTCAACAATATTATATAGCATGTACAACACAAATACAATTTATGAAAACTTATATATACATTTTGTATTTAAATTAATCATAAATATAATATATTAATGATTTGTACACGGAATGACGGTTACAAACTATTTCAAAGGTTGTTACGAAATGACATATATGTACCTACATAAAACTGTGAAATAACCTTGTCTAAATATATCGCGAACAGTCAAAATATAAATTTGCATTTACAGAAACCTGGACGATTTATTAAATAACCAAACTATTGAGGTTTCGAAATTACTGTATTTTGTCTAAATAAACATTTTCCTCTGTTTCTTTATCTTGATTTTTAGTCATCTTAAATATTCACTATAAGATAAAAGTAAACAAACTGTAAAAAATAACTATCTTGTGATAAAAGATTATTCATAGGACTATTTTACAGAGCATATATCAATTGAAACACCGATTGTTACCAACATAATTTTAGTAAAGGTGATATAAAGGTTGCCCAGCGTTGTATTTATTTGGTTTACAGCAATGATTGTTTAAGGGTTGCAAAATAAGAACATTCATCTTCTGTCAACTTGTTAATTGTGTTTGTAGTCAGCTTCTTACCATTATCATTGTCAACTGTCAACTGTCAGATCTATTTTTGTCGATGTCAATTTACATCAACACCGGTCAATCAACTTCCTTTTCCGGTTTCCACTCCGGCTGTTTGAGGTTGAAAATTTTATTCTTAAAAAATATCCATTTATATCTAGTATCAATTCATACAATCCGGAATTTCCATTCCATACTTTTTTTAACTGATGTTTATTTATTCAATATCAAATGTTATATTCCGAACCTCGACTCAAAACATGTTGTAATTAGTATTTATTGTCGGCTTGTAGTCCAGTTCTTAAGTTTCTTGTATACTTTTCCGAAATTATATTCGTGTGAATGACTGCGCTATCCCTATATCTGTGTGATTCGGGGGGGATAAGTCGTCAAATGAACAGTTATGAATGTTATCAAAACATTTTTATTGTGATAAAATACGTTAAAACACATTGGATTATGGAAATTCAGAAATCTTTTCAGTTTTTCACATTGTTTATTGGCTACGAATTCATTAATTTAGTGTGTCAGTCTTTTTCCGATTCTGTAATAAGGCATAAACGTTTATAATATGTGGATATTCCATATCCTACAAAAATGATACAGTTACACTTGTGTTCTTTTGGCATTGTTACAGACAAGACTAAATAGTGAAACCCATCCAGGCACTTGCCGCAATCGCGTTGCTTAACTGTGTGAACAAGACAACCACTCTATTAGTATTAAAGTCGGCTTACACTGCAAGGCCGTAGAAGTGGTATTTGTACCTGTACCCCCTTCCCGTTACTCATTCAAATGCCTGGGTGCATTTAATACATTTACAAAAATCATACAGGAAAACCGCATTCTTTTTCATAACAAGTTCATATTTGTAGTTAGATCCATCTTGGAGTAAAAATCAGTGGTTTGGGTTTCATGGGTGGTACTCGAACATTTCTTTGGGGACTGTTTATTAGTTTGATGGCAGTCAGTGAAGCTATTATTGCCTTGGACCACAGGGACTTGCTCCTCTAAAAAAAGAAATGACCTACTCTATGCATAGATATTAACAAGGGTGAACACAGTTTTCTGGGTCGCCTCGCTTCAACTCATTTCTTTCAAAGTATTCAAACAAATATATGAATTTGCAGGTACTTTCGTTTTTGGTCCAGGTTGTTGTCCTTTTGGCGAATTCGCGAATATTTCAAGGAATTAACATGCGTAGGGAGGACAAATTCACGTTATTTTGGTATAGTTGGATAGAGAAAAGTATTATTGATCGATTCCGTACTTTGAAAGAAATGAGTTGAAGCGAGGCGACCCAGAAAACTGTATCCACTATCCACCCTTGTTAATATCTATGCATAGAGTAGGTCATATCTATTTTTAGAGGAGGAAGTCCCTGTGCTTGGACCTTGTATAACTATAAGCTTACCTGTCTGCAAATTATTAATTTGATATTACCAATTCATTGTGGTTGGCATGATAAATCACATTGCAGAACTCGGGTGAATGATCCATGACCCTCTTCAGTGTTTGCGAAAGTCAGCGGTCCTTCAGTCCTGGGTCTTCAAACTGACAAGTTTTCAGGCTATAATTTGTTTAAGGAATTAAATGAAAAATGAGCTTTTAGACTGACCGGTTTGAAAATATTTCATGAGTCAGTCCTCTTGTTAAATATTTAAAAGACAATGCAATTTATTTACCAGAGAAACTATTAAAAGGCTTAGCTGCTACATAGTTTTTGTCCTTCCAACATATGTGGAGTTAGAGATGGCAGCCAGTTTTTCAATTCTCGATTACTCGGCAGCCCTTGGCCCCTGGTCGAACTTTTCTGAAACTTTGTCAGGTGTATTGATGGGAGATGGAACATCATTCAACGGCAAAATTACCATGGTTAACGTCATTGGTGGCCTTGGTTAATATTGACTGTAGAGGTCCAAGTTTTCATCCAATCTATATTAAAAAAGAATCAGAATTTTGGGTATCCATTAAATCATGGTAATTTTCAAAACCGTTTCTGGCATATTTTTAACTCATTGTGATGCAACACAAAATCCCGGACACCATATTATGGCTCATATTTTTATATGTTTAGTTCTTTTATTAACTCAGATTTGTTGTATGTGGGAAAGGGTTAATCATTATCCATCTCTCTTATCCAGACTGGTTATCTATCAGTTGACTCCATGTGACTTGATACATAACATGATACATTTATCTATATTGAATAAGTAACCAGTGTACTTTATAGTTGACAGTTATGGATTGCAAAAGTGTTTTTTGGGCTTATTTCCTATTGCTGACTATAACTCATTTCTGTGATGGAACAGTTGTCATACCCCAGTGTAGGGGTATTTTAGATAGTCACCAAGATCAGAAAATTGACAAGGCCTTTTTGACCTTGAACACGGAAACTCTGGACAGTACTTTTGTTATTCAGATGATTTCTGAAGAGTGTCACAAATGTGACCCACAAAACATCACATTTGTTTCACCAAATGAAGCCAATTGCACCATTTCTGTAGACACAAGATGGGGAACAAAGTTTTCAGTAATTGGGCGGACTGAACAGGCATTGACAAATAACTGTACTAACCTGAGCTTTCATCTTAAAGATGGTGGAAACTATAACCTTTGGCTTAAACTGAAAGAAGTAGGAAATTCCAGTTCAGCAACTAGTATGATAACTTGCGGGCAGCCTGTTTTAATGAATAACCCAAATGATTCAAATATAGCGTTGTATGCAACTTTTGGAATTTTGGTTGGATTGGCTCTTTTATGGATTGGTTACAAAAAGTTAAGAAGGGGACACTGCTTTACTTATATAATGTTACAATTTGCTCCAAACTATGCTGAAATGATGGATGGCAATGCTCACTCTCATCGTGATTTAGGAACACCGACCAACGCCATCCTAAACAGAGATTCGGGAAGAAATGAACGATTGCGCTCACTCGACACATTTCGTGGCATAGCCTTGGTCGTCATGATGTTTGTGAACTATGGTGGTGGACACTATTGGTTCTTCGCCCACTCTAAATGGAATGGACTGACTGTTGCAGATCTGGTATTCCCATGGTTTATCTGGATCATGGGCACTGCCATGGCGTACTCATTTAAGTCCCTCACCAGAAAAATTGAGTCAAAATGGCTAATATTTTTGAAAATTTTTAAGAGATCAATTATCCTATTTTTCCTTGGTTTAGTTATTAACTCTGGTGGAAGTGGAAACCCATTTGACTTTAAAAAAGTGCGTGTAATGGGAGTACTTCAGAGATTTTCACTGACCTACTTCATTATTGCAACCATACACATGTTTTTTACTCGACCTACTGACGCTAACCAAAATAAAAAGTGGAAATCAGTTCGAGACATCTTAAACTACTGGCCGGAGTGGATCATAAACCTGATGTTGGTTGTCCTACATCTCCTGATAACATTCTATCTCCGCGTAGATGGCTGTCCAACTGGTTACCTGGGTCCTGGTGGGTACCAGAATTATGAGGATAGAGATGTGTTCAACTGTACTGGAGGAGCAACCGGCTACATTGACCGACAGGTGCTTGGAGTAGACCATGTGTACAGCTCCCCAACCTGCAAGGAGATTTACCACAGCACTGTGCATTATGATCCAGAAGGACTGCTGGGCACACTTATGTCGGCATTTACTTGTTTTATTGGCCTACAAGCTGGGAAAATCTTGATTCTCTATCCAGATGTACAAGCCAGAGTGAAAAGGTTTTTAATATGGGCAGTGGTATTGGGATTGCTTGCTGTGTTGTTGTGTAAGGGAAGCAAGGATGATGGATGGATTCCTATTAATAAGAACCTTTGGTCTTTAACTTTTGTGTTTGCCTTGTCATCCATGGCCTTTATCATGCTAACATTTTGTTATCTAGTGATAGATGTGTACAAGGTCTGGAATGGTGCCCCATTCTACTATCCTGGGATGAACTCGATTGTTGTGTATATGTGCCATGAAATAATGAACAGGCCATTTCAATCATTCTGGGACGTGAACCCAGAATCTCATGCGATAAGTCTACTGATAAACATCTGGGATGTTGGCACATGGACACTTCTTGCCTATTTCTTATTTTGTCATAAAATATTTGTGGCAATTTAACATTTTTACTGCATTTAAGAGACGTCCATGGGCTCAGTTCTTGTTGGTGATGCAAACTTGATTTTAATAATTATATTTCATAATTTGGGATTTAAATTTTAATGGATTATTTGTGTAGGAAAGATAATGAATGTTATGTAAATTTAGAACCCTGATGTTAATATTTTCTCTTTCCCTACATTGTTTTTAGAAAAAATAGGAACTTTATATAGATAGTTTTGGTGTACATGTTAAGATTCAATATAAAATACAATATTATATTGAAAGTGTAAGACTTGGTGCAAATAAAGCTTTAGTTTGAAAGTGTTTGTTAGCATATTAACCATTGTACATCAGTTTATTCTACAGCAGATGCCTTCTTAAAACATTGTGACAAATAATTGTGATGAAAAATTTCTTCTTTTGCTACAAAGTATCTTTGCTATAATTTAAAAAAAGGATATTTCATAAGTAGAGATTTTCCATTTTTTTGCCACACTGTTTTCAGTCCTCTGCTGAAGATTTGTTGCATGTTTGAAAGGGTTTATCTGTCCTTGTATCAACTTAATTTCTTGACATTGAGAATATTATACGGACATTAAACAATGCTGTAATATCAATGACAGGGATCTGAAAGTCCCCCATTGTCTGCCAGTCATGTGTTCTTTCAAACACTTGTCTTTTTGAGGGGTAAACATTAAACTGAATAGCATGTCTGTCAATACAGTGGTTTTCTTTGAAAGTAACAACCACCTTGGTGGTGTAGTGGTAGAGCGAGCATCTGCCTCTGGGTTGCGAGTTCGATCCTCGGCTATGTCATACCATAGACTTCAAAAATGGTAGTAGTGGTTGCCCTCTTGGGTTGTGGGGTTAGCCAGGGGTTTCATTTTGTTTTATAATAGCAGGATAATAATTGAAAGTTGGCAGGGATCAGGGGATCCTACCCAAGTATGGGGTAAAGGAAATTATGTTTAAATTAGCCGGTTAAAGGGGTTTTAGTAAACGGGTAATATACCCGGCTTCCGGGACATTTAAAGACGACTGGCTGGTGTGAGGATAAATGGACAAGTTATACTGTTATCTTGCCCAGGTAATGCGATATAACTGAAAAATTGTGTTAACCCTTTCCTTCATAAGACAATTCTGAAGCAGACGACATTGAACATATTTTGTCAAATAATGGAAAACATTGTGACAAAAGGAGAAATTGCACGTTTTGTGCAATTTCTTCTTTTGTCACTATGTTTTCAAAAAGCCATCTGCTGCAGAGGCGTCCGAAAGCGTTTATATGAGGGAAAGGGTTAAACAACAATCAATCAATTGAAAGTAACAATGGTTTGTAATGTCTCGATATCAAGTTAAAATCTAGTACATTTTTGATTGACTAGATTATACAAGTAGAATGACTGGATGTAAAAGGTGGGACAACATCCTGTCCGTGTTTTCTGTGAGAAGAGCTAGCACTTCAAGACTCAGTTAACTGTTTCCCACATGCAGATGTGTCTGCAACAGACAACTTTTTAACACATTGCAATCAAGTACCCATTTCATTTACAGAGATTTTCCATATATGTGTTAGTTATTAAAGTTGTCTGTTGCAGATTTGTTGTTTGTGGGAAAGGGGGGTTAAAGAACATGGTATGTAGTACTCGTTGTGCAAGACTTCAGATAAGTGAAATATCTTTAGATAAGCCCTTACCACCTCTTGAGCTATATCTAGATTATGTTGGGTATTGTTATAAGATAACATGATAAAGAACAAAATGAGGATTATACTTTGATTTATGTTGTGATGATTTTAACATACCGTGTACATGATCATTGATGTTTGTAATGTTGGCACCTATAACTTTTTCAATAATTTTGTTTTATTGTTTCCTATTTTTCAGATTCATTGAGTGGAACTAAACAACCATGGTAAGTTGTTTATAAATATCATTTTGACACATGAACCAAAGGCGCTGTGACACAAATTTGTCAATAGAGCAGCGCCTTTCCATGTACTATATTAGATGCCTAATTAAGGCTACTTCACAATTAGGGCTTTAATTTAGGAAAAGCAAACATTTTTCACAATGATGTTCAATTTCACAAATGAAAGGCAAAACTCACATAGTAAACAAATTATGAAGTGTATGCTTGCATAATGCAGTAGGAAGTGCATTAAGTCGTAAAGCAAAATAAATTGGAATATACTTTGTTCATAAGATTTCATAATACTTCATTAAATTTTATAAATAAACATAAATTTTCTTCACAATTTTACGATTTTGTATGTCATTGTTTTCACAAAACCAAAAAGCACCAAAAAGGGGCTGTAGACTACCAATAGTCAGTTAGGAATAAGTGAATTGTATATAAATATTTTTAAAAAATCATCAAATGTTTTGTATCTGGATACAGAACAAAAGGGCATGTTTGTGCTTCTTATTTATATCTGGCAAATATACTTGTTTTGTTTGCGGTTTTCATTTAATTGACGCGTGGTATGTTATAGGAGGTTCAAGACTTGTATGGTTTGATTTTTCCAGACCCGCCAATATACTTGATCTGAAACTTTGTTATTTTGGTTCCTCTTTATCTTACTATCTGTTAATTCAGACGGAACTTATTAATGAATATCTAGACCAGATTCCTTACTTCCAAGTAGTTTCCAAGAGTTCTTGCAGGTACTTTAAAGAATTCAATTCAGTATCCCTTTCCCACTAACAAAAAACTGCAGCAGACGATTTCAGAAACATTTAGACAAAAACCCAGAAAATCTCTATAAATGAAGGTATAATTACTGCAAAAAGTTGAAAATATTGTGGTAAATGGAGAAATAGCTCATTTTCAAAAGTCGTCGGCTGCAGATGCGTCAAAATGCATCTATAGGTGGGAAAGGGGTTTGCACAACATGATGTAGTTTAAACTTAAACGCTTTCCCATATACAGGTGAAGACAGAAGTCCGACATCTGAAAATTTTGAAACAAACGGAGAGCGAACAATTTCTCCTTTTGCAGCAACGTTTTCAGCTCTATTCAATGATTATAAATAAATATTTCCATTTACAGCTCTTGATTTTCCATATTTTTGACATGATTTCAAAGTTGTCTTATGTTGGAAAGGATTAATTGAGTACCGGTAATAAGGAGATGTTGTGGAGCGAATACAGGTTTACTCCATCTTAAACGGCATAAAGTAACCAATAGCTGAAAACTTCATAGATGTAGATGTTTTTGTTTTCTTTACAGCCTAAACAAATACAAGAAATCAAAGACTTCCTCTTGACAGCAAGAAGGAAAGATGCTAAATGTAAGTGTTTGTTTTGTTCTCTCAGTAGTTACCATTAGATTGTCAATTAAACCTTATTAAATCCTTTCCCACATCTAATAAATCTGCAGCAGAAGTATTAAAAGAAATATTGTAACCCTTTAAAAATGAGAGAATTTTTATTTTATAGAGGTGAAAATATTTTACTTTAGCAGAACGTCAATTTGCTTATTATGAGTAATTTTCCCAAAATGTTTTAAAAAGTTGTATCCTGCAAAATGTGAAGTTCATGAAAATAATAAAAATCTTGTGACATTGTTGCTGCAGACAACTGAAAACAAAATGATATGATATTGATAACGAACCTTATTGCAGGGCTGTACAAAAAAAAAAATCAGCCACTTTTCCAGGACAAGTGACTTTCAGAATGCCACTAAGAATCCTGCTAAGATTCTCACTTGTCCTACTTTTCTGCACACCAAGTTTAACATGAGACAAATTTAAGAATTGTGTGGTAGCCCACTGTGCTACCAGATTTGGAAGCTGGTAGCCTGGATCGCGGTTTCTTGAGTGTTTTAATTGTTTTTTAGTCGGGTTTGTTCTAGTTCTGTATAAAGATAACATTAAGAGCACACAATGTACATGATTTAAGGGTAGTGACCAATTCAAATAACATTATTGCAAAAGACATGTAGTGCAGCATTCAGTTAAAAAAAATGAAATTTGGAAAAGAGATTATTTTTCACTAGGTTAAAATATTCTGTATAAAATGTATGTATTTTATCCATATTTACAAAAGATTTAAAAGCTAATGACAGAAATGTTAAATGTGAGACCACATAGTCAAATGATGTAATAGCACTTTTCAAACTGAAGATAACAAAATAATAAGGTCACCGAAACAGGGCCGTGTACGATACGAGGGTCAGTTTTACAAAGAAAGACATATTAAATCAATTCAATTTTATTAACCAAAAGTCAAATATATCTGGTTCAATGTAGTTATTAAATCAAAATATATTGTCAAAAAAAATGAAAGACAACAAAACGTTGAATTTGTTTCATGTGTTGCGATCAATCTCATTAAAATCATCTATTAACGCTACACATTTACATTTAGTCAGATTGGTGTTGAGGTATTTTCGCAATATAGTCGCCATTTTGATGATTGCGCAATGTTAATGACTGTTCCCTACTTTGAGAATTAGAAATAGGTAAACAGCGTTGAATGTAAACATCAGGGTCGTCAGGTCGTTCGTGAATGTCATTAACCCAATTTCTCATTTCATCCAATGAAATCGCAACTATTAAGTCATATTATTTTTTTCTCACCGGTTATGCTAATTCATTTGTAAACAAAGCCGTGATTGTGCAATTATCATACTTGGGGGAATCATTATATATTTCATTCCAAACAATTTTCTTTGTGTCCCTGATATTACGAATATTATGTCGATCTTGAAGGTATTTCAAATTGATAAACAGCAAGATAATTTCTAGAAGTCGTCGTATTGTCTTTAATTTGGATCGAATTTAGTTTACTAACTTTTGCATGGCGAAAATTTTCTTCCAAGTCTTTCTGAACCGGTTTGCACCAGTTTGCAAACATCGCATACCGAAAGTAGAAATATGGATAAAAAACCATTTAAGGGAATATTTTAATGAGACCGATCCATAGGTAATTAATTCCCTTGCATTCATGAAATAACACAGCCCAAAGGAACAATTGTCACTTATGTTATGATTGGACCGCGCCTTATTGGGTACGTATATATCACGTTAATCGACTATTACTGACACGATTCGGTTGGCTGAAACCCCTCGATCTGACAGGTGGGTAACTCCGCCTACTGTTATTGATTTGTTATGGTCACGCGCGAGTGGTTTTTCCGAATGTAACATAGTCAAATTTATACACGACAGACAGGTGTGTAAGTAATTAAGCCGGGCTACCAGACACAGGAGTTTACATTAACTGTTACGTGAATGGGTTAATATAATGGGACGTGGATTTTCGGAAAATGCCACTTGTCCGGGACTGAGATTTTGCAATTAGCGACTTGCCTGATGCGATTTAAGACTTGTCCCGGACATCGGGCTATGGGATTTGTACAGCCCTGTTATTGTGTCGCTTGAATTGGCAGGACTACACATATGGATCTGTATATCACGCTTTTACTTCTTTGCAGGAGACCAATCTGCTCCTTTGAACATTCTTGTTTAAATATTTCTGCTAATGGCAAATTTTAACGACTTGTCTTCGAGATAGTTGTTCGGATATATTTTTTTCGATTTTTGTCACTAAAAAAAAAATTGAGATGTGTCTGCAGTCAGATGAGGTTAACCCTTTCCTACTTACAACAAATCCGCAGCATTATGCATACAACTTTGAAAATATCTGTTATAAATACAAGATTTTGACATATGCTCTATGATTTGAAAGAAAATATGGCAAAGGAAGAAATTGCTCATAATGATCAATTTCCCCTTTTGTCACAATATTTTCAAGTCGTCTGCTGCCTGAAATAGTTGAGAGACAATTGTTGCTTATTTGTCTTGAAACTTTGGTTGAATATGTTGGATAATATAGTTTAAAAAGTCTGAAACCAATCTATTTATTAACATGGAAAAATATTAAAACATATGTATACATGTGTCATTCTCCTATATTAGCTGTAAAGATAAAGAAGAATAAGGACAATGTTAAGTTCAAGGTGAGATGTAGCCGGTACCTTTACACATTGGTTATCCAGGACAGAGAAAAGGCCGAGAAACTCCGACAGTCATTACCTCCAGGTACAGAAGATTTACTCACTAACTTGGTTAAACTTTTTCAACATACATCTAATCTGCAGCAGATGACTTTGCTTACATGTAATTTGGTGGTTGTTCCTTTTTAGCTCAACTGAGCAAGGAAGTGCGAGGTGAGCTATTGTAATAGCTTTGTCTGTCCGTCTGTTCACTTTTTGCTACAAACAACTTCTTCTCCTAAACAAATGGATTGATTTCATAATAATCTAATAGAATGTTCCTTAGGTGGTCATTTATCAAAGTTGTTAAAAAATAAATCCATGTAGAACTTTGGTTGCTATGGCATCAGAAAAGGGGAAAATTGCCAAAACTTTAAAAATCGTCTTGTCCAAAAGTACTGGTCTGATTTGATAATTATTTGTCACAAATGTTCCATGGGGGACCCTTTATCAAGAATGCTTAAATTATTCCGATCCATTGAAAAAATATGGCCAACAGGGGGCTGAGCTTGTTTTAGTTAAATGTGCATTGTAAAAACTTTGAAAATCTTCTTGTCCAAAAGTACTGGCCTGAATAATCTAGCACAAGTGTTCCTTGAGGGACCGGACCCCTCTACCAAGATTGTTCAAATTTGACAAAATATGTTCAAAGTCGTCTGCTGCAGAATTGTCGTATGAGGGATTTGGACAGTAACTGCATGAATTGTGGAGTGTTTGATGGAAAGGGAAATCTTTTAGAATAAATATACTTATTTTTCAATATATAAATCGTCTATTATTTCTGTCTTTGCAGGTCTTGCTGTTAAAGAGCTGAAATGATTTGTCTATGTTTCTAATAAATTAAAAAACTAAAAAAAAAAGTTTATGTTTTATATTTAAGCTCAGCTGAGCATGAAGTGCTCAAGATGAGCTATTGTGATCATCCTGTGTCTGGCTGCAGCCAAATTGTTCAGGAATGTTACTTTGGTGACTGCGTCATCAAAACGGGAGGGGGATGACAAAATTTCAAAAGTCTTCTTCTCTGAAACTGTTGGTCTGATTTGAAGATAATATAGCCAAGTTCAAGTTATGAGTCAAGTGACACTGTTTAAAAAAAGTGTTCAAGCCATAATTGAAACCATGGCCACCCCATACTAAAAACTTTAAAATCTTTTCTACTCTGAATGTATAATTTTTCAAAAATGTTCCTCGGATCATTTTTAGCTCACTTGAGCACAAAGTGTTCAATGTGAAATATTCTGATCGCCATTTGTCCGTAAACATCTTCTTAGTAACCAGTGAGCTAATTGGGATGAATTTTGCCTTAAATGGTTTTATTAAAAACTTTAATCCTTTTTTCAAAAACTATCTGGCCAATTTCCAAATAATTTAGGCGGGATGCCTAAATTATTTGGAAATTGGCCAGATCACTTTCCATAATTCAGGTGAGCGATCGAGGGCAATCATGGCCCTCTTGTTTTACAAAATTTTCACACAATTTTGATTTGTTGAAAACATTGTAGTGGGGACATCAGAAAATGACTATCCTTTAAAAGTGATTATTATTTCAAGATAATTTTGCAGTAAACCTCTTTAAGAGCCTTTAAATTGTTTATGTAGGTTTAAAACGAACAGCTGGTAGGAATGCATATGATGCAGATTCACTTGAAATAGGAAAGCGTCAAGTTATCTGAAACGGAGTGTCTTTCAGAGCTCATTCTCAGGTGAATGAGTCCGGCTCTCGTGGCCATCTCTTTGATTATATTTTCTATCTGCTAGAATTCAGATAAGTATCATCCGGAGAATGAATATGACCATGCTATTTGATGGTTATTAGTCCCCTACCAGTTCGGTCAATTCCGTCTCTTTGTCGGTCCCACCTAACCTTGTCTGGCCCGCATCTTAACCATGCATCTGGATTTGAAAGAAACTTGGCACAAATGTTCACTATGATGAGTCGCACACAAAACCCAGACCTGTTCCTCAAAGGTCAAAATGAGTACTGTTTGATAGGATTACCCTGTCTGGCCAGCATCTCAATAATGCATCATAGGATTTCCGAGAAACTTGGCACAAACGTTCAACATGATGAGGCGGCGTGTCAGTCACAAGACCTAGGCCTGTACCTCAAATGTCAAGGTAAAAAATGAGGACTGTTTGATAGGACTACCTTGTCCAGCCCGCATCTTGGGATTCTCAAGTTACTGGACACACATGTTCACCATGATGAGGTTGCTTGTAAGTCAAAGGTCAAAAGGAGTACTATTTGATAGGACTGCCTTGTCCGACCTGCATCATAGGATTCCCAAGTAACTCAGTTCACATGTACATGATGATGTAGTGTGTCGCGCACAAGACCCAGGCCTGTACCTCAAAGGTCAAAATGAGTACTGTTTGATAGGACTACCTTGTCCGGCCTGTATCTCAACCATGCATCATAGGATTTCCAAGAAACTTGGCACAAACGTTCACCATGACCTCAAATGTCAAGGTTAAAATGAGTTCTATTTGATAGGACTACCTTGTCAGGCCCACACTTCAACCATGCATCATAAGATTTCAAAGAAACTTGGCACAAAACGTTCACCATGATGAGGCTTCCTCCAGGCCTGTACCTCAAATGTCAAAATGAGTACTGTTTGATTGGACTGTACCTTGTCTGGCCCATATCTCAACCATGCATCATAGGATTCCTAAGTAAATCGGTACACATGTACATGATGAGGCAGCGTGTCACGCACAAGACCCAGGCCTGTACCTCAAAGGTCAAGGTTACACATGAGTACTGTTTGATAGGAATACCTTGTCCGGCCCGCATCTCGACCATGCATCTTAGGATTCTCAAGTTACTGGACACACATGTTCACCATGATGAGGTGACTTGTAAGTCAAAGGTCAAAATGAGTACTATTTGATAGGACTGCCTTGTCCGACCTGCATCATAGGATTCCCAAGTAACTCGGTTTACATGTACATGATGAGGCAGTGTGTCGCGTACAAGACCCAGGCCTGTACCTCAAAGGTCAAAATGAGAACTGTTTGATAGGACTACCTGGTCCGGCCCCCATCTCAACCATGCATCTTTGGATTATCAAGTTACTGGACATATGTGTTCACCATGATGAGGCGGCTTGTACCTCAAAGGTCAAGGTCAAAATGAGTACTGTTTTATAGGACTACCTTGTCCGGCCTGTATCTCAACCATGCATCATAGGATTTCCAAGAAACTTGGCACAAACGTTCACCATGCGCAAGGCCTAGGCCTGTACCTCAAATGTCAAGGTTAAAATGAGTACTATTTGATAGGACTACCTTGTCAGGCCCACACTTCAACCATGCATCATAAGATTTCAAAGAAACTTGGCACAAAACGTTCACCATGATGAGGCTTCCTCCAGGCCTGTACCTCAAATGTCAAGGTCACACTTAGAGGTCAAAGGTCAAAATGAGTACTGTTTGATAGGACTGTACCTTGTCTGGCCCACATCTCAACCATGCATCATAGGATTCCCAAGTAACTCGTACACATGTACATGATGAGGCAGCGTGTCACGCACAAGACCCAGACCTGTACCTCAAAGGTCAAGGTTACACTTATAGGTAAAAATGAGTACTGTTTGATAGGACTACCTTGTCCGGCCCGCATCTCAACCATGCATCTTAGGACTCTCAAGTTACTGGTCACACATGTTCACCATGATGAGGTGGCTTGTACGTCAAAGGTCAAAATGAGTACTGTTTCATAGGACTGCCTTGTCCGACCTGCATCTCAACCATACATCATAGGATTCTCAAATTACAGGGCACACATGTACACCCATCCTCGGTACCCAGGCTATTCATAACATATATGATACCCTGGGCAAATTGGCTAGCGAAACTTCGTAAAGCATGCACCACGATTTCCTCCGTAACTACACTGTAATGGTCGTATCGCATGTAGTTTGGGTCATGCGGCCAATCAAGCGGCTGCATTTCACCTCATAAATTATTCATGAGAACGAGATTTTTACAGCCAATTTGCCCAGGGTATCATATATTTTATGAATAGCCTGGGTACCGAGGATGATGTTCACCATGGTGAGGTGGCGTGTGGCGCACAAGACCCAGGCATGTACCTCAAATGTCAAGGTCACACATACATTAATGGATTTTGATATAACTTTACACAATTATTCTCCATAACAAGATGATGATGATGCACATCACCCAGCCACCTACTCAAAAGGTCAAGGTCACAGTTTGGGCTCAAACATTGTCCGCCTGCAATTTCATGTCAGGATTGTATCTTCCACATGCTTGAATGGATTCTGATACAACTTCACACAATTATTCTTCATATCAAGGTGCTTTGTCATGCACAATAACCAACCACTTAAGGTCAATGTCAGACTTTCATGTCTACAACTCGAGAATTTCACACATTTAATCAGGACGGGGCATAACTAAGTGAGGTTTTATAGAATAATGTGACTTTTCAACTTATATTTGTGTGTCTGGTAGGGGACTCTTGTAGTGCATGCAATACTACATTAATTTGTTTGAAAGAGCCTGATGTCGGTAGCTGGATAATCAAAGATTCGATTCATGCACATGTATTTTAGAGGCGCTCTGCGAATACCAAACATTAACCTTTAATTTTGCGGAACAGTTGGCAAATAAGTTATAGAGGGTTTCAAGAAAGTCTGTAAAGTAGGATTCTTTTCCATTGTTAAAGGTCTTATACGAGCACTGTTTAGGGACTAAAGGTCTGTGCCTCAAATGTCAAGGTCAAAAATGAGGACTGTTTGACTACCTTGTCGCCAAGTTAAGTCTAGATGCATCTTGGAAAGAATAGGTGTCACATACCAAATGTGGGTCACCTTGACCTGTTGACCTTATTTAGAGAGAAAACTTGTCCTGTTCATATCTCTTGGAGTCATCAAGTTAAGTCTGTAGATGCATCTTGAAAAGTATGGTGTCGGGTACCAACATTTGGTCACTTTGACTTCTGATCTCATTTAAAGAAAAACTTGTTTCGGCAATATCTCCTACTTTCTCCATCTTAATTTAGTTGTCAAATTGGATGTTTTTTTGTTAGGTCAGATCTCTTGACAAATGACCCAATTTAAATAAAAAAGATTGTCTGGGCCATTTATCGGATGTTATCACACCTGTAGTTGCCACATTGTGTCTGAAGATGCATCTTGGGAAGGGGATGTGTCGTGCACCAAATTTGGGTCACCATGACCTGATCCTTAAAGAAAAACTTAATTTTATCATATCTCATATACACGTATGTATGTTATCCCACCTACAATGCAGCTTCGAAAAGGTCACAAAGTAAGATCGCTTTGAACTACGGAAAACCGGTAGGGCCATCGCCTGTGAATGTGTTGATCTGAAACTGGATACTCGACAGTACGATGATGAAAACGCGATAGTACGATGATGATAACGCGACAGTACGATAAGTACTACGATGGTGAAAACGCGACATTACGAAAACGCGATAATACGACGGTACGATGATGATAATGCGATATACTATCGTCTTTTCACCATCGTACTGTCAAGTTATCATCATCGTACTGTCAAGTTATCATCATCGTAATGTCGCGTTATCATCATCGTACAATCGCCTTCCGGTGCGCATGCGCATAGAATAATTTCCCCTCCAACTGACAAAATGTTTTCTTTCCTCTTTGCTGTATGATTCGTAAATCCGTTTAAATTTGTATTAGATCTATGTTATTACCGGAATTAACTTTGCCTACTTTCATCTTTGCTGTATAATGTTATGTTGTGCAACTAGATTCTACCTTGTTCTGGCGAATACTGGTATCATATATAATTTTTCTTAAAGAAGGCAAAGTTAATTCCGTATAAGTTTGTATGAGATCTATGCTATTAACGGAATTAACTGCCTTCTTTAAGAAAATGTATATATGATGCCAGTATTCGACAGACCAAGGTAGAATTGCAACAACTGACCTTGAAACAAGTACTATATATATATCGTCTCAATTGTATTTCTTGTTTTATTTCTGTTTACCCAAGTCTCTTGGGGTACACAAATGAAGGATCGTCTAGGTGTAGTTTCCATCTTTGACTTTTACCAACAACATACAATGTGAATATTTCATGTACAATACCCACTTCACCGTGATAACAAGGGGGAAAACACATTTACATCTCGACTTGAGCTTCCTTTGCACGTGTACCCACGTCAATGGTACTTTCTGGATTATGTAGAACAAGCAAATTCATGAAATTTATATCCCCCGCTTGCAGGAAATATTGTAGGAAAATGTTGAGGTTAGGTTTAAACATGTCAGTAGACTTTTTATTGAACATGTATTACAGGGTAAATTAAACGAACTTGGCCTAGGTTGTTACCAAGTTTGAAAAAACCCGGTTCACATTTGTGGCAGTAATTGCACGGAAACAGCAACAAACGACATTTTTTGTTAACTAAGGGGCCATAACTCCACCGAATAAAGTCCGCCGAAAGTGACGATCGAACTTGGCCTAGCCCTTAAGGCATTTAACCTTGTTACCAAGTTTGAAAAAAAACCGGTTCACATTTGTTGCAGTTATTGCACGGAAACAGCAACAAACAACATTTTTTGTTAATAAGGGGCCATAACTCCACCGAATAAAGTCTTCCGAAAGTAACAATCGAACTTGGCCTAGCGCTTAAGGCATTTAACCTTGTTACCAAGTTTGAAAAAAAATGGTTCACATTTGTGGCAGTTATTGCACGGAAACGGCAAGAAACGACATTTTTTGTTAAATAAGGGGCCATAACTCCACCGAATAAAGTCCGCGAAACAGCAACAAACAACATTTTTTGTTAATTAAGGGGCCATAACTCCACCGAAAAAAGTCTTCCGAAAGTGAGGATCGAATTTTGCCTAGCCCTTAAGGCATTTAACCTTGTTACAAAGTTTGAAAAAAAAAGGTTCACATTTGTGGCAGTTATTGTGCGGAAACGAAGTGTGACAGACAGACAGACAGACGGACGAACAGACTTCTTCGAAAAAGCGGGGGATAATAAAGTTATTGGACTCTCGAAGTTTGTCGGCTCAATATCAATCGGGAGCTGTCGTCTGGTTTCCGAGAGCACCCGAAGAATTTTGAATCATTCCTCTGAAAAAATGGCCCTCTTAATATACTATATATACCAAACGAAAGGAGAGCCTTAGCTTGTCTGGCAAAAGTCAGGGCCTTGTCCGAATCTGTACGCATACATTAAATGAATTCCAAGTCGAAGGTGAAAACTGCCGTAGTTTTCCGCATGATAGCCCTTTCCAACATACAGTAAATCTGCAGCAGACGAATTCGAAAGTATGTTGATCAAAACATGAAAATATCTGTAAATGAAAGTACAATATTTTGGTTTAGTTGAAATCATTGTGGCAAATGTAGAAATTGCTCGTCTTGAGCAATTTCTCCTTTTGTCACAGTGTTTTCAAAAGTCTTCTGCTGCAGAGGCGTCCATATGTGGGAAAGGGTTAAGAGCCACATTTGCCCTTCAGTTTCGTCGCGTCACGATAGCTCTGTCGGTAACGATGGTAATACATCCAGTCATCGATCGTTAGGCCATCCATTATTTCCGATGATTGGTAAGACCATTCGTCTTCCACCAATGAGCTCAATAGTCTTTTTGCGGGAGGTTGACAGGGAAGAAGGTTGTTTGGAGTACAGCTGCGAGGAAATCAAGAAGCTGCGGATTTGTTAACACAATTTCTGATTGGCTAAAACATTATCGTAAAGCAATTCAGAAAGTTTGGTACTTTGAAATTGAGTGCAGTCTCTAAACTTAGATATTGATATAACTAAGTATTGTTTGGGATTACAGACACCTTGATTGACTAGTGCCTTTAAACGCTTGCAAGTGAATTTACATCATAACGTCATCTGATGTACAAATCCGCCTAAAAGATATCGTCTTACGGTAAACACTTCCGATTAAGTCAACTCAATGCATATTTCTATCTTAATTTAAAGGTGTTAAAATAGATTTTATATTTTTCAAAAGTTGTCTTGAAATATTAGAATCATAATTATGGGATAAAATTCGAGTTATAATTTCACTTTCCAGTACCATACGCATCTAAATATTGATCGTTTATCCTTCATTTTTACTCGGTAGACATACCCAGTAAGCCGAATTTTGTACATTTTCATGACTTTCAATTGACAGTTTTTCAACATTTACTGCCAAAACAGTTTTTAATTCCTTATTACTTACTTTGTTGTCACTATTAGTAATATTTGCAGAAGTTTCGGCATTTCAAAAATGTGATCTCCATCTGGAGTTTATCACATTTAAGTCCAAGTCAGGAAAATATTTGTTCAAGATTGTTTAGGTATAAGACTCTGCTTAATGCCAATTAAATGATACATACTGAATATAGTTCAGGATGGCTTCTCTTTATGCTATCGTTTGTTTCTTTTGGTTCAGTTCAATTCGAGATATCCGTATAAGTAAATTGTTTATTATTGTGACATGTGTTACAAAGCATTTATAGTTTACATTTATTCTTTAACAATTATTATTAACACCCGGCCCCATGGGCCTATAAGTCACCAAAACATATATATTTCATAATATCATACAAATATACAAGATATATATATACAAAAAAGTGTGATCGTACGTGCAATTAGTCATTTTATTCGGTCGTATACCTATCCAAATCCCACTTGGTGCCAGGTGCTTTTGGTCAAAGGGACGCAATTAATTTTGCATAGAAGACCATTGTGGTTTGTTGTTCGTTCCCAACAACACAGACACCTGTACCAAACTATAACAGTTTTTTCTCAGAACTACAACAAGCGAGAAAACTTGAAATTTGGCCGACCATTTTTTAGTTTTTTTTGGGTCAAATCAAAGGTCACCTTTATCCAGCACTAATTTTTTCTTTCAATTTCAGAAATTGCAAAATACGCTGAAAGTGGCTCTTTTCAAAGGTGTTTTGAAATAGCTAAATGAAAACAACATTTTGTTTATAAATCAGTCAGAGATTATTTAACTTTATAAAAAAAAACATTTTCAACATGATCATTATTGTCCAATGGGAGACAACTTTCG